>JALIGW010000080.1:721769-769269 GCA_023053685.1 Diadophis punctatus similis | reverse complement strand
CCCTGTTTAGTAGCTTTCTCCCAGGACTCCAAAGTTTCAGGAGGCAAACGGGCAAAAAAAACTATGATTGGTCCAAAAACATTGCCAGGGTCCCCAAAGCCATTTTCCTCTTTTAAGCTCTTTCTTCTTAAAACAGCCCCATATTCCTTCCTCCCCCATGGGGCCTGCTCACCCACCCTTCCCAGAACCCCTGCAAAGACAACAATTTTAATTTGCAAGGCTCTTCTTTCAACAGTTTCTTTCTTACTTTCTTTCTTTCCCTCTCTCACTTTTTTCTCTTCCTTCCTCCCAACCTTCCTCTTTTTTCTTTCTTTCTTTTTCTTTCTTTCCCTCTCTCGCTTTTTTCTCTTCCTTCCTCCCTCCCAACCTTCCTCTTCTTTCTTTCTTTCTTTCTTTCTTTCTTTCTTTCTTTCTTTCTTTCTTTCTTTCTTTCTTTCTTTCTTTCTTTCTTTCTTTCTTTCTTTCTTTCTTTCTTTCTTTCTTTCTTTCTTTCTTTCTTTCTTTCTTTCTTTTCTTTTTCTTTCTTTTCCTCTCTCACTTTTTTCTCTTCCTTGCTTCCTTCCTCCCACCCTCCCACCTAACATTCTTCTTCCTCTCCTTCCCTTCCTTCCTCTCCTTCCCTTCCTTCCTCCCTCCCTCCCTCCCTCCCTCCCCTCCCTTCCTTCCTTCCATCTCTGGTCTTCCTTCCTTCCTTCCTTCCTTCTCTTTTCTCTTCTTCCCTCTCCTAGCCCTCAGCACCGCAAGATGGCCAGGCTTGTGGCAGTGGGGGGGGGCTGAGGATGCTGGGGCGACCCCTGGGAAATGGTCGTTCGACCCCCAAAGGGGTCCCGACCCCCAGGTTGGGAACCACTGTTCTAGTGTATCCACCTTGATCTTTCTTCCATCCAAAGTGATTATCATCCCCTCCGGGATGATCCATCGAAATAAGATATTTTTTTTGTTCAAGATCGCTGCCAGGGACCTATAATCTCTCCTGAGTTCCCTTACTCTTTTGGGGACTTGTCTTAAAATATTTATCACCCTCCCTTTATACATCAACGTCTCCCCTCGGGTTATTGTGTATATGTTGTCCCTTGTTTTTCTTCTGGCAAACCTTACATGTATTTCGCGTGGCAGATTGTGGCGTCTGGCATAATTTGTTTGTAATCTATAGACTTCGTCTATTTCTTTTATAATATCATTTAAAAAAATATTTTTATTGAATTATTAAAACATTAAATACAAAACATACATATACATTTACGTTCTTCATTCCTGAGACATCGGTTTAACGTCAGTCTACATACATATTTTTCTATATAATTATATATATAATATTTACAATCATTCATTTTCTTATTCTTTCTGATTTCTAACCAATTATAAAATTTTTCCCACACTGCGTAAAATTCTTTCTCATCTCGATTTTGTAATTCTAGTGTTAGTTTTGACATTTCTGCACAATCCATTATTTTTTTTTAATATCCTATTCTCCGTTGGGGGGTTTTCATCTTTCCATGTTTGGGCGTAAGTTATTCTGGCAGCGGTTAGGACATGTATTATCAAATATTGGTTCTCTTTCGTCTGTTGCCCTCTGATAATACCCAATAAAAAATTTTCAGGTTTAAATTCTATTTCAGTATCTATTATCTCTTGTAACCATGTCCTAATCATGCTCCTGTATCCTCTTGCTATCGGACACGACCACCACATGTGGTAATATGTGCCATGTACTTGTTTACACTTCCAGCATCTTGGGTTCATATTAGCGTATATTTTGGCGATTCTAGCTGGAGCTAGATGCCAGCGATAGAACATTTTATGTAAGTTTTCTTTATATGATGTTGAGAGGGTTAGTTTATAATTTATCTTCCATAATTTTTCCCAATCGTCTAATTGGATGGTGTAGCCAAAATTTTTCATCCATGCGATCATGTTTTCTTTAACTGTTTCTTCAAAATTATCAAATTTTAGTAAGTGATTGTACATTTTAGTTATAAATTTATTTTCAGATCCCACTAATATTTTATCTATTGTGTTTTGTTCTTTGTTTATACCAAATTCTTCCATGTCCTTTTTGTATCTGTTTTGTATTTGAAGATATGGCCACCAGTCTATGTCAATTCCTTCTTCCTTTAGTTTTTCCCTGGACTTTAAGTTACCATCTTTGTCTAATAGTTCATTGTAGTTTCTCATTTTCGATCTTTCCAATATATTGGGATAGATAATGGCTTCCATTGTGGATAACCAGCGGGGTATCTCAATGTAATATTTGTTTTTAATTTTCCTCCAGGTGTTTAATAATACGGCTCTTATCGCATGGGTTTGGAAGTGTGAATGCTTAATATTCTTTTTTCCCCATAAATGGGTGTGCCAACCTTCCTGAATGTTGTGGCCCTCTAGTGTTAATATTCTATGGTTTTTTTTAAAACAATCCAATCCTTTATCCAAAGTAAAATTGCTGATTTGTAATATATCTCCAGGTCAGTGAGTCCAAAACCTCCTCTGAGTCTACTATCTTGTAATGCTTTGAATTTTATTCTTTGTTTTTTTCCAGACCATATAAATTTAGATATTATTTTGTTTATTTCTCCGAAAAATTTTTTGTCTAATTTTATGGGTGCTGTTTGGAATATATATAACCATCTGGGTAAAATATTCATTTTTATGGCCGCAATTTTCCCTGTAAATGATAGCTGCATCTTTCCCCATCTATCCAAATCCTCTTTTGTTTTATGTAGTAGTTTGGTGTAGTTGTCTTCTTTGAGAGATGAGTGTCTGGCAGTAATTCAGATTCCTAAGTATTTAATTTTTTTAGTTATCTGCAAGCCTGTTTTTTCTGTTAATTCTTTTATCTGATTTTGGGTGCAGTTCTTGGTCAATATTTTCATTTTGTCTTTGTTTATTTTTAATCCAGCCACTTTTCCAAATGCTTCTATATCATTTAGTAGTTTCATTGCTGATTCTATTGGGTTTTCCAGAAAAAACACCAGGTCATCCGCAAATGCTTGGGTTTTGTAGCTTTCCGTTTTTATTTTGGTTCCTTTTATGTCATCATTATTTCTAATTTGATTTAACAATATCTCGATTGATAATATAAATAACAGGGGTGATATCGGGCAACCTTGCCTTACTCCTTTGGCAATACTAAATTTATCCATCATGTCACCATTTATCATTACCCTAGCGTTTTGTTTTGTGTCTATTGCATCTATCATTTTTTCAAATTTGGGGCCAAATTTCATACTTTTTAGTTGATATTTGAAGAAGTCCCAATTTAAATTGTCGAAAGCCTTTTGTGCATCCAAAAATACCATAGCCATCTGCTTGTCACTGTGGTTTTCGTAATATTCTAGTATTTCCAAAACTATCCTTGTATTATATCTGATTTGTCTAGATGGCAAAAATCCATTCTGGTCTGAATTTATAATTTTATTTAGTATTATTTTTAGTCTTTCAGCCATAATTGACATGAATATTTTGTAGTCAACGTTCAATAGGGATATGGGTCTGTAGTTTTTGATTTGTTTTGGATCTGTTTCCTCTTTATATATTAATGTAATATAGGCTTCGTCCCAAGATGCTGGAAATTTAGCTTTTTGTATCATTACATACTTCTAATAATAGATCTCCTGTTATTTCAAGCGTTGTTTTATAGAACTCTCCTGGTAGTCCATCAGGCCCTGGTGTCTTATTGCTCTTCTGTTTCATGACTGCCTTTTTTAGTTCCTCTTGTGTTATATCTTTATTTAATGTTTCTCTACTTTATTCATCTATTGGATTTAAATTATTTTTCCTTAGAAAACTAACTATTTCATCTTTTTTTATTTTGTCTTCGGCATATAGTTCTTTATAATACTCTAATATAATCTCTTTTTTCTTTTCCATGCAATGCTGTATCTTCTTATCTTTACCTTCTAATTGCTGTATCATTTTTTTCTCTCTTTCCTTTTTCAATCTATAGGAAAGCCATCTACTTGGCTTGTTTGCATTTTCGAAAAAATCTTGTTTTGCAAGTCTTATTTTCCTGGCTGTCTCCTCTTGTTCCAATAAATTTAATTTATGTTTCGCTAAGTCTTTTTCTTCTTTAATTTTTTTATTTTGAGGATCATTTTGTAGATCTCTCTCTAATTGTTTCAAATTTTCTAATAATGATTTCTGTTGCCTATTTTTTCTTTATTTTTCCTAGCTACATATGCTATTGCTACTCCCCTTTGATACGCTTTTGCCGTATCCCATAGATTCTGTAATGTGGAGTCCTGATTTTTATTTACTTTAATAAAAAATTCCATTTCTTTCTTAAGCTGATTTATAAACTCTTTCTCCTTTAATATTTGTGTGTTTAGCATCCATCTTCTAAAGAGTTTTTTATTTTTCCCTTTCCAAGTTATTTTTAAAGGATTGTGATCAGCCCATTCATTTGTGCCTATTTCTATTGAATCAATCAAATTGTCTATTTCTTTGTTTGCCCAGGCCATATCGATCCTAGACCAGGACCTATGTGGATTAGAGTAAAATGTATAGTCTTCAATATCTAAGTTTCATTCCCTCCAACAGTCTCTTAGATTTAGTTCATGACACATTTCATGGAAAGATTTCGGCAAAGTTATTTTTTTTTCTTCCGTACATTTTTATTATCAGTTTTATAATCCTTTTTCACATCAACAATTCCGTTATAGTCACCCAATACACAAATGTTTCCAATACCTATCTCCGCTATTTTTTGGTGTAGGTTAAGATAAAAAAAATTCTGTTCTTTATTTGGGGCATATATCACTACCAGTAAGGTTTCTATATGATGAATTTTAATCGAGATCATTAAAATTCTACCTTTGTCATCTGCATATATCTTTTTTGCTTTCAAATGTTTCTTAACATATACAGCTATGCCTCTCTTTTTCTTCTTTGACAGTGTTGTGAATAGTTCACCTAATTTTTCTTGTTCTAAGTCTTTTTCATTCTGTTTTGAGATGTGGACTTCTTGCAAGCAAATTATATCAGTTTTCTGTTTTTGTAGTTTGGCAAAAATCAATTTCCTTTTAATGTGTGAATTTAAACCATTGATATTTATTGATAGCAAGCTTGTGGATTCTTCCATTTTTTGTTATGTGTGTATTTGTCTCCCACTTGTGTGTCTGTCTCCTATTAATTCTATTTTCTCTTTGTGCTCTAGTTCTTATTCCTTCTGTTTCTTGAAGTTCTTTTTCTTCACTAGTTTCCTCCTGTCTTAGCAGATTTTCCTCAGATGTCTGTTCTTCCTGACTTCTACTATCTAGATCTTTCCCCTCCGATATTATAAATTGTTCATACAATTCTTGTGCCATATCTACATTATCTATTTTAAATTTTCTACCTTGCCAAGAGATAAGCATTCCTTCTGGGACCAACCACTTGAACAGAACCTTTCTTTTGTTTAATTGTGATGCTAAAGCACGGTAATCCCTCCTATGGTCTCTTAATCTTTTCGGTACTTGCTTTAAAATCCGAATTTCCTTGCCTTTATAAATTATAGTTTCATCTCTTGTTGCCTTGAGTATTTCATTTCTAATGTCTCTTCTGGTGAATCTGATGTGTACCTCTCTAGGTAATTTGTTTCTCCGGGCAAAATTAGTATGTACTCTATATATTTCGTCTAAACCATTTTGTACTTCTTGTTTATCTTTTTGTGTGATTTCCTAGATTATTTCTATCATTGTTGCTCCTAAATCCTCATCCTTATTTTCTGTTACATTTTGAAAGCGTAAGTAAAACACGGCTTTTGCAGGGTTTTTTTCATTGCTCTACTTGCTCTGAATAAGATTTTTTCTAGCCCTAACTAGGTGCTAATGATCTTCCCAGCTCTTTTTGGCTTGCAGGCTCTTTCATTGTTACTCTCTCAGAAGAAGGTTTTTTTAAGTCCTAACCAGGGGATAAAATAATGTGCTGAAGCTGACCAGACTAAGGATGCTAGCCAGATGAATACCTGGTAGGCAGATTGTTTTCCCCCTATTTTCCTCCCCAAAAACTAAGGTGCGTCTTATACTTCGGTGCGTCTTATACTCCGAAAAATACGGTAGTTTTAAGTCAACTGTTTCCACCTTCTTTTCTGTTTGTTCTGTTCTTACTTCTATCAGATTTATTCGTTTTTCATTTTTTCTATCGCTTGTTGAATAGCACCTATTTTATTGTCAACCTTTTGTATATCCTCTCTCATGGTTTCATAGTTCCTGTCATTTTTCTCCTGCATCTTCAGCATTGTTTCTTGTATTGCCTGTAGTGTTACTTGCACTGTTTGCATGTTGGCCTGATTGCTAGCTTTTTCTGCGCTTAGCATACTCTCAATAGACCTCTGACCAGAGGGAGATGCCGTTGGTAAGGTCGGATTTGATGTTGTTTTTTCTGCTAATTTTTGAATGGTCCTTGTGGTTGACATTTTAAGTATATTATAAAGATCTTTCAGATCTACCATTCATCAAGCCTTATTCACTCTGATTTGTTTTTTTGTTTTAAGTTTCAAATTATCCACCTTTTAAACGATTACACAATTATCCAAATTAATCAAGTATCTAATCAATTAATGTATTAATCAGTTATTCAATCTATATATAGGGAATATATGTATCACACTATCAATTAAAGTATATCTTATCTATTACACAATTTCTAAAGGAGTTCACAATATACCAAATATATAATTCAAAAATTAATGATATTGTTAACAGTAATATATAATATATGATACGTGTAGTCTTACTCTTTATCCACTATTCAAGTTTTTATATGCAATTCATACAGTTGTAAAGTATTTATATAATAAAATTCTTAAATTCTTCAACTATTTATTCTTATCCCTTCTGAGTCTTTACTTAATTTCAATTATAAGTTCTTGTATTTTTTTTTCTGTTCTCTTATCTTTTTTTAAACTTAATTTAGCTTAATTTTAATTTTAACTTGTATTATAATAATGATAATGTAATAATATAATATGGTTAATACTACTATATAATACTATATTTCAAGAATATGCTCATCTTAGTAGAGTCCTTAGAAAAGTCCTTAAAGAAAATTACTTGTATCTTCTTAACACAGTCTCTGTTTCACCAGTCTCTCCGCTTGAGGGTAGTAATTAAGGTGTTATTACTGCTAATCACAACAGTTCCGTTGTAATTGTAGGCTCTGTCTTCTTGTATTTAGTTCCAATTCTCTTTGAAAGTTCTCGAAGTATTCCACATTAATAATCAAAAGTATTTTCCCCCCAAGCTCTAAAGTCATTCCTTTCTTTTCCAGATGCAATCTTTTTACTTTCGTTATTGTATCTCAAATCCTTAGTCTCTGATAAATTTTGGAAAGTTTGTATCTATCGGTTGTATCGTTCTCCCTCTGTTCACATAAACAAACTGTCAAAATCTTGCTTTTTTATTCTTATCATACCGTTACTCCTTTGGTCTTTTGTCTCAACTCTGTCCTCACACTTTTATATGTATTTTCATCTGGGTCCCTCTTCCGCGTACGTTTTGTTGTCTCCCTTCCGCGGTGTCCTCTTATCGTTGTTGCTCACACCGCCGGGTGGTTGCTATTTACGGGGTTATTTCCACTTTCTCTGAGTCCAACTCGCGCACCTCGTAGTTTCTTATAATCCTCTCTTCATAAACTGTTATAAACTAAGCACAGTGTAGGTTTTTTAGCTTACCGATGTCTCAGTGTATAGTTATATCTTGCGTCTTCCTCTGTTGCATTGGGGCTGTCACAGCACTAGGGCAGCCATCGCGGAGATGACAGCGCTTCCTGATTTGAAGTCATAAAGCTTTTCCTGCTTTGCAACGGGTGGTTGCCTTCCACCACAATGCTCGCCAGGCTCTTTATAGGTTCATCCACCCCTCCGAGGTTGATGCGCCCTGAAAAAGGGCCTCCAATCTTCAGGAATTCAGGTTTCGGGGAGCGGAGCAGAGCTCTCCCTCAACCGCTCGCCGTGACTCCACCCCGGAAGTCCTCTATTACATCATTTTTATCCTGCTGTAAGATTTCAGCCACCAGTCCTACCATGATTTCTCCCAAGTTTTCTTCCTTATCTTCGATAATATTTTGGAACCTCAAGAAATAGGAGGACCTGTCCATTTCTAGATGGATCAAAGAGATTTCCATTTCCTTGGTGGATTCTACTACTTTTTGGTCCATTCTTTCTATTTTTTTCATTCTGTTCGGTCCTTTTTTCCACTATATTAATTCTCTGCTCATGTTTTTGGATTTCCAGCTGTATATTCTCAAATTTTGTATCTAATTTGTGGATGTCTGATTTTAACTCTGTGTGGTTTTGTGTGATGAACGCTTGTAATTTTACCATGGTATCCTGAACAGTATTTAATGTGGTGTTCATGTTTTGCATTAATGTTGATCCCCCCTTCTCCGTTGTCAGCATCTCATCTATTTGTTTTTGAGTATTTGGTGCAGGCGAACCTGCTGCTGGGGCTGATGTTCCTTTCTTTCCCCCTCTCATTGACATACTTGTCATCTCTTGTAAAATGTGATCTTGTTGTTCAAGTATTCTATAAATTCTATTCCAAATTATCATATAGTTTCAAGATTACTTATAACTCTAATTTATCACAATACCTTCAATTATGTTAAGAAGCAAAAATCGTTATCTAGATTTCCTATATACTTCTAAATATAATCCAAAATATATGATTCTATAGTATATAATCTATAATTCTATGCATATAAAAATCTACAGATAATGTAAAATATATATACTTTGAATATGTAACAAATCTATAAATATATAAATCTATAAATAGTGTAAAATATAAATATAAAGAATATCTTATATATAAATGTACTATAAAATACCAGAGTAAGCAATTAGATATTGTATAATATTATAAATATGGTATTATTTTAGTATTTTTCTAGATAACTTAGATAATTTAATTTAATGATAATTTAAGAATTGATTATAAATGTTACTTAATCACTATTAATAATCCAATAATAATAATCAAAGGGGTAGTCAAAATCCACAGAGGTTAGTTCATATATATATAAACAGTTCATTATTATCTAATTCACAGAAAAGAGGGGGAGTATGACGGGGGGAATTTCTATCTGGATCTAAAATCTTAAGGGGAAAAAATAGAAGAGTCTTATTAGGAAATAAAGGAAAGAAAAAAGAAAAAGGAAGTAGGGGAGAGAAAAAGAAAAAAGAAAAAAAAAGGTTGTAGGTTTCGTTGTTTATGATTATAACTTCACTTATAAGTTCAAATATTATTGTAAAGTCTCAGTCTTTTCCAGTTTTAGTATCTTACTCTATTTCTCGTATTCCAAAATGGAGTTTCTCTTTACCAGGATTGCAGAGTCATCCACTGTATACTTCACGTTATTGTTCTTCCAATGTTCAAACTGTCCTGTACTCAGTTTCCGATGCTCTGCAATGGTTTACAGTTCTTTAATCCTTTAGTTTTCAATAAGTAATTTCGAATTGGAAAAAAGGGTACTATTCCAAATTGGCCTTAGGGCTGACGAGTGGCACTTTCTTACTTGTCCTTCTCTCAGATTTCTGCCCTCGTTTCTCCGCTCCTCCTTATCTTCGCTGCTAATCCACCATTGAGCTCCTTGGTTTTCTTCGCCCTAGGTTGTTGGGGTGAGAATAAAATCTCATAGAGACGATGTTGGATCTTTACTTGGAATTCAGACAGTTAGAAATAAAACCGAGATTAAAAGTCTAATAGAAAATATTTATTTCAGTACAAAAACAATAAATCCTGATTAATTACATCTTTGCTAAGAAAACACGACCGTTCAGGTCAAGAGCCAAGTCAGAAGAAAAAGAATGGTGGCTTAGGAATGTAGACATGCGTAGAAAGCATATCATGTGTTATGCTTGTATTGGAATATACCATAATATTAGATAGGGGTGCATCACCCTGCATAGACATACAACTGACAATATTCACTACGTGACACCCCTTCTTTGTCGGTTGGGTGGATATGCTTATATCACTCTACACACATTAAATATCTCAAAAATTCATGTTGTGCTGCTGGCAATGGCTTGTTCAAAATGTCAGCTATCTGGTATTCTGTTGCCACATACTCTTTATAACTTTATAAAACCTTGTCTTACTAAATCTCTTAACATTTTTATACCGAATGTCATTGTGTCTGGACCTTGAGCCTGTGAAACGTGTTTTTGAAATGTAAACTACTGATTGATTATCTTCCATCATGGTGATTGGCTGCTTTGGTTTGGTCCAGATATCTGTAACTAAAGAGTTAAACCAAGTTAGAGAGTTACTAGCATCTGATATGCAAGCATATTCTGCTTCTGTTGAAGAACAGGAGACAAAACTCTGTTTTCTCACGTTCCAATGAACAGGACATCCATTCAGGTACATTATGTAGCCTGAGGTGCTTTTTCTTGATTCCTTATCACTTGCCCAGTCAGCATCTGCATAACAATATAATTCAGCAAAATCAGAATGTGATGGTTCTAGCTTTAACTTCATGTGTTGAGTGTATTTCAGGTATCTCAATAACTTCTTGATACATGACCAGTGAAACTCTTTTGCTTTGCTTACGTGTCTTGACAACAAATTGACACTAAGTGCTATGTCTGGTCTAGTCCAACCACTAATATATAGTAGTGAACCAATTACTGAACGATAAAGTGTTTGATCCTTGAACTCAGGACTTTGTTCATCTTTCAAATTACAAAAATCTGTTTGCATAGGTGTGTATGTTGGTGTAGCATCTTGCATGTTACAATAATGTAAAAGTTGTTCTATCTTGGTCTGTTGTGAAAGGCTAAACCCCTTCTGTGTCTTTTCAATCTGTACACCTAAATAATAATTAATGTGACCTAGTGACTTCAATGTGAAGAATCTCTGCAAACCTGTAACAAAAATCTCACTCGTGTGTTTGTTAGGACCTATGTAAACAATGTCATCAACATAAACAAGAACAATTTCATATGCATTTTCATACCTTTTTGTGAACACGCATTCATCAGTTTCGGACTTAATAAAGCCCATAGAATTTAGTTTGCCTTTGAGACAGTTATACCACATCAAACCTGATTGTTTCAGACCATAAAGACTTGTTGAGAATCCACGTGTCCCCTTCTTGGCCGCGGGATCCATCATGGAAGCCAGGGGTGCACTTCACGTAGATTTCTTCATCTAGGTCTGCATGTAGATAAGCTGTTTCAACATCAAACTGGAAAACTTCTAGACCAAGAATGGTAGCTGTAGTTAAGGCTATTTTTACACTTTCAGTTCGCACTGTAGGTGAGTAAGTGTTTGTGTAATCTTCAGGATAACTTTGTATAATGATTCACCATCTGGTTTTTGTTTAATTTTGTAGACCCATCTTGTGCCAATGACTTTCTTATTTGTTGGAGGTGCTGCAGGTGTAAATACCTTAAGGTTCTGCAGACTGTCCATCTCAACTTGCATAGCTGTGTGCCATTTCTCTTGTTCATCTTCAGAAATATATTTAATTTGTGCATAAGTCTCTGGTGGAAGTGTAACGTTACAGATCAATGGCGATGGTCTGTTTGTGCAGTGCAGTGTGTATTTCTTTGGAGGAATACCTTTTGTAGTTCTCTTGGAACGTCTCGGAACGGTTGTCCAATCTTCTTCCTTGTCGTCCTCATCTCCGTTGTTGTCGCTAGCATGAGCATTCGCGGCTGGTGAAGATGGAACATCAGGTGTGCTATAGTCAGCAATTTCATCTCTAGGAAAATAAACTCCAGGATCATTAGAATGTACCCTGGACCAATCTGAGTCTTCTTCAAAGTTAGCTGAATTAGAAACTGTTATGTTTCGAGAGTCAATGAATTTTCCCCATTTTGAATTGTCACCAACACCCATATATCTCAGTCTCTTTGCAATTTGGCCACCTATTCTTCTCAGTGCTGATGGAATGTTCACCATCGCATATGAACCAAAAATGTGTAAATTAGAAAGCTCTGGCTGGTAGCCATGCAACATGTAGATAGGTGTTTGGTCAATTACACTGCTCCAAGTGCGATTTACAATGTAATTTGCATACTTAACTGCTTTGCCCCAAAATGAATGTTTAAGATTAGCATCTTCTAGGAGGCAGCGCATCATGGTTTGTAGAACCCCTTGTCTTTCTGCCACTCCGTTGTGAGGCGGTGAATAAGGCGGTGATGTTTGGTGTATAATACCGCTTCTGCGCATCCAATCCTGGAAACGTTGTGACATGAACTCGGAACCTCGATCACTCTGAATTCTTTGGATCTTCACTCCGTGTTGATTGTAGGCCTGGACTGCAAAGTCTTTAAAGGTCTGAAAGGTCTCAGATTTTTCTTTCATAGGAAAGACATAACCATATCTAGAATGATTATCAACAATAGTTAAGAAATACCTTTTACCGCCAATTGTTGGCCCATAAGGACCCACGATATCAGTGTGAACCAAATCAAAAATGCGTGTTGACTTACGTGTAGCATGTTTTGGAATGGCTGCTGCCTTTGATTTTGCCTTTTTGCAAACAGCACAATCCAAATGCACCTTACATCCTTTGAAATTCAAGCCTTGTATGAAAAATGGCATTTTCTTAAGAACTTCAAAACTTGGGTGGCCCAGCCTTCAATGCCATTTATGAATACACCTGTAATGTAAAGGTTTCCCGGTTAATGAATTAACAAAATTAGCATTTGAATGAGGAACCTTAGGTTTGCATTTAGCAATTTGTTTGTTTACTTGTGGTGTAATGGCTTTAGGAGCCTGTGTAGCAATCACAGGATCTCTCTCTGGGACATCTCTCTCTGGGCCTGCATTGCTCTGTATTGAGATTTCTATACTTGCCTGAGTTTGAGGCTTAGATTTTGGCCTTAAGTAGTAGACTCCACCAATCAAGATTGTGTCAGTAATAATTTCACCATCCTTAATAATGTAACTTGGTTTCTTTAGGTGATTAACCTAAAAATCTAAAACAGTAGTTAAATGACTTTGACTAAGCAAATTAAAAGATGCAGAAGGAACATAATAAACATCTGGAACCAGTGTATTTAACTCTTCAATGTAAACAGTCCTTTTTCCCTCGACCTTGCAAGGTTGTTCTGTGAATGCGTAAAGTTCATGAAATTCTGGTTCTGGTTCGTGCAATTCTTTGAAAAGGTGCTTTTGGTAGGTAATGCTAATCGCTGCACCAGAGTCCAAAGTCTGGTGCCGGTCATATTGTTGACGTGGTTGCACACCTTGTGTGATGGCAAGAGTGGCATATGGGCCTTGTGAGTCGCGCCTGGGACCGGGACGATGCTGACTTCCACTTCTGCTTCTGCTGCCTCTGTAGACTGTTCCTCTGGGCAGGGACGTACTTCTGTAGACTGTGCCTCTGGGCTGGTACTGGTACTGGTGCTGGACAGGAACTTGAGTACGTTGAAAACCATCTTTGCTGAGATGACCGACACGATCGCAAAGTTGGCATCTTGGCATCCTTGGGACGTATTCCCTCTCGAAGGGTCGTCTGGGTGGAGCTCTGGCCGCTGCTAGTGGGCGTTGCAAATGAGGCTTTGCAAGTGTAAGAGCTTCGTGCTCTGCTAAAATTCTACAAACATTGTCAACAGTCCTTTGAGCAACAGGTACTTGGTTAATTTGTGTAATGGCATCCTTCCATGTGTAATTCAATGAAGTGATAATAATACTGACCATTTGAAAATTATCAATTGCATAGCCTCGTTCTGCGAGGTCTTTTGCCATCCCTTTCATTTTCGTTAAATGTGCCCCAATGCTTTTGCCAGGCTTAAGTTTCATTCCATGGAATTGTGACAAAAATAGGTATGTGGTCTCCATGGAGATTGGGCGGAAACACTGTTCTAATTGAGCCCAAATCTGTTGGGCAGTTGCATTAGGAACAAAAGTGCTGCAATTCTGTTTCCATTGACATCAATAAACTTGTGGATGCTTTATTCTCCCTTGGAGGTTGAAGCTAGCATTCAGATAGGGTTGTCCACAGCCAATCACATCAAGGACTGAGTCTGTCAATCAAAACTGAGCCTCTGTCCGCCATCTTGGTTATAGGCCCAGTTTAGACTCAGTCCTTCACAAGGCTAGACGTGAATTTTTCCTCTCCAACTGCTATCTGAGTACTAGCTTCAACTGTGAGTTTTTGGTTTCAGAGTGCCTTATTTCTTTAGTTCTTTTCATTTTCCCGGCCTGGGCGGGGGCCATTCACATCGGCTGGGCTCTTTTAAAGCCGCGTGGGCGCTCTGCTCCTTGCCGCGCTTTGGAGCAGTAGATTCAAATCGGCTCGGTGCTTGCACCCCCGATAAGACATTGGCGGGGGTGGGGAGTGCCCAGGACATCGGGCAGGTCCCCCATAAGGAAGCGCCCGAGGAGTTTTTTCCTGTTACAAGCTTGCTCAAACTCCTCTACAGCGAAACGGCCGCGCCTAGCCTCGTTCAAATTTCGCACCGTTTTTCAGCCGGCTCGGTCTTTCCCGGCCACTCCTACTCCTGACTCACGGTGGCCATCTTTTTTTTTCTGCCGACGTCATTGGGAGCGCGACTTCTTTCCCGCTGACTCACCTTCCGGCGATGGCTGACTCTGTGCCGACTGCTCCATCAGCCAGGGCTTCGGGGAAACGTCCGCAGAAGGCGGACAAAGCCAAAAACCCTGCCGATCCTTCGGATTCAGCGCCAGTGGCAGCCAAACAAGCCAGGTCATGGTCCTCCTCTAGAGCAGCCGAACGGGACGAGCGGAGGCGTGATTGAGCGCTCCGCAAGCTCTCGGAGAGAGCGGATAAGCGTTCCAGCGCCATGCCGCCTCCACATCCCCCTCAGCAACCAGGGCCAGAGGACATCATCAGCTTGGATGCCCAGGCCCCAGCTCTGGTGGATACCAACGTCTGGGGAGACGGGGGGCTGGTTGCCTCCGCACAGGTGCACCACGAGGCCATCGCCTCAGCCTTTGGGCCTGCCTCCCCGGTAGCCACAGCACCTGCCTTGACCCTAGACCACAATAGCAGCATGGCGCCCGCAGGACAACTCCCTGCCCCCTACCACCTCTGCCAGGGCCTTCTACACAACCAGACCAACCTAGCTGGCAGATGCTGGTGGCAGCCACAGTGCAGCAATGCCTGACTGGCTTCCAACAAATGAACTGGCCCACTCAGGCCCAATCTTCCAAGGCCCCAAGCAGGGCTCCTTCTCAGCCATTCAGCGGAGTCGAGCTGGCAGGGGACTATTCGGACGCTTCCAGCAAGCACAGCCAGCCTGCAGCTCTGGAAGAGGGTGAGTGTGATCCCACGGCCCTTTCTGAGGATGAGGGTCTTTTGCCTGAAAAGCCGGCGCCAGTGGGCCTTTTCCCGCCGGCCCTCTTTAAATCTCTGCTTCACAAAGCGAGGAATGCAGCCGGTTTGCCTACCACTCCAGTGGCTTCCGCGGCCACCACCTCTTCCACGCAGGTTCCAGTATTCTCCGAACAGGTCCCAGAATTAGATGTAATACCTGCACCAAAGATCTTCCTGGACAATGTCCAGCGACAATTCTCGGCTCCTGCATCGGGTCCAATGCCATCGGCTCAGGACAAGAAATTCTTCAACATCGCTGCTGAATTGGCTACTCTTCTTTCCCCGCCTACGGTGGATGTTCCAGTGGCAGCTCTCCACTCTTCAAATCCCATCCCGGGAGAAGCGGAGGAACTGTTGAAACCAGACGATCGCCGTTTGGAACAAACCCTGCTTAAGGCTCATCAGGCTTCTGCTTGGGCGGTTCGGGCCTCCTCTTCTGCTTCTTTCTTCGCCCGCTCATCCTTGCTGTGGCTGCGTCAACTGCAGGAGAGTATCCCTCCATCAGAGATCAGAGTCCACCAGGATCTTAACAAGGTCATCGCGGTGACTCAATTCACAGCAGACGCCACTCTCCGGGCAGCAAGGTTCTCCTCCAAGTCCATTACGGCTTCGACCGTCAGCCGTAGAGTTAACTGGCTTCGTAACTGGTCAGCGGACGCCCGCCAAAAGTGGCGCTTGGCGACTAAACCTATCTCAGGCCAGTCCCTCTTTGGGGAGGTCCTGGACCCGATCTTGGTGGAATCCAAGGACCACAAAAAGGTTTTGCCATCTTATAATAAGAAGGGGTCTTTTCACCAAACCCCTTATTCCCGGCGGCCCTTTCGTCAGGCCGACCAGGGCCCCACCCTGCCCCGGGCCCCAGGTTAGTACGGGTCGAGATCCTACTATATGGATAGATCCACCAGGGGGAGGCCCTTCAAACGCCCCTTCAGAGGTTGGGGGTCCAAATATCCTCGACGCTCCAAGTGAATCTGATGGGGAGCTCCCCATTGGAGGTAGGCTGGCTGAGTTCGCCGATGTTTGGGACCAGTCGACTCGAGACGTTTGGGTCAGGAACACTGTTCGGTTTGGGTTATCGATAGTGTTTATGTCTCAGCCTACTCCGGGGTTTATCCCTTGTTCGGTCTCCAGCATGCCCGCCAAAAGGCTTCTTATGGAGCAAGCCATCTGGCATTTGCTGGATATTAGCGCCATTGAACCGGTCCCCAGGGCTCAAAGAGGTTCGGGGGTTTACTCCATCCTTTTTCTCGTTCCAAAATCCTCAGGGGACTGGCGGCCAATTTTGGATCTCAAACGCCTTAATATGTTTGTTAAGTACCGCAAGTTTAAAATGCAATCCCTCCGTTCTATTCTAAGGGGGATTCATCGTGGGGATTTTTTGGTGTCCCTAGACTTATCCGAAGCCTATCTCCACATTCCCATTAAGTTTGCAGACAGGCAGTATTTACGCTTTTGCTTTGCCGGCCGGCACTATCAATACAGAGCCCTCCCCTTTGGTCTTTCCTCTGCCCCTCGAGTCTTCACCAAGGTCCTTGCGGCCTTGAAGGCTCACCTCAGGTCCCGGGGTGTACGGGTTCAGTGCTATTTGGACGATATCTTGCTTCAGGCCTCTTCCCGGGCCCTGGCAGACAGTCATCTTCAAATAGCACTGGACGAACTACACCGCCATGGTTTCTCTGTTAACTATAACAAAAGTTGCCTAGTCCCTTCCACCTCCATTCTTCACCTGGGGGTGGTAATCAATTCCCTGGAGTGCAAGGTCTATCTTTCTCAGGACCGCCAGGCCAGCATTAGAGACATTATCAACAATATGTCTCAATGTCCTAAGGTCTCAGTGGCCCTCTTGGCTACCCTCCTGGGAAAGATGATTTCGTGCATTGACATAGTACCTTGGGCACGGTTGCACTCCAGGGAACTGCAATGGTTCCTCCTCCCCCTTCCAAATCCCTGGCAAAGGTCCGCCCACCTTCAGGGTTCCGCTTCCTGCTCCTGTCTGACGCTCCCTCCTCTGGTGGCTGTCCCCGGCCCTCTCCCAAGGGTCCTCCTTCCTTCCTCCAGACAGGGTTACCGTTGCTACTGATGCTAGTCTCTCCGGCTGGGGAGCTTATGTCCAGGGGCACTTGGCTCAGGGTAGGTGGTCTAGGGAGGAGGCCAACTGTCCCATTAACCTCTTAGAACTTAGAACTATTTTTCTGGCTCTTAAACATTTCGGCACCCTATTGCTAGGTTCCCATGTTTTGGTCCTCACTGATAATGTTACAGCTAAAGCCCACGTTGATAGGCAAGGGGGCACTCGTTCGCCTGTTCTCCTTCAAGAAGCCCTACGCCTAGGTCTTTGGGCGGAAATACACCTCTTGTCCCTTTCCGTTGAGTACATTTCGGGGGAAGCTAATAAGCAGGCGGATTGGCTGAGCCGCACTGAGCTGGACCAGTCAGAGTGGCAGTTACATCCGGGGATTTTTCGAGACATAGTCAATAGGTTTGGGCGACCCCTAATAGACTTGTTTGCTACCCCACAGAATGTTAAGATAAGAATTACTCTCATCAGAGGCGAAATGAATCTTTTCCTGAAACTCTGACATTATAAAAATAAACCGCAGTGTAAATACTAAGGTATAAGATATTTATTTCGGTACAAAAATAATAAATCACATCTTGGCTATAAAATAGGTGTTGCTCCTTACAGAAGCAGAAGAGAAAGGAAGGATCAAAAGAAAGAAATGTACACATGCGTACTAGGAACATATTAATCACGTGCTCAGGAATAAACCACTATATTTGATAGGGATGCATCCCCCTGCATATACATGTAACAGGCAACATAAAATCACTGCCTGACACCCCTTCTTTGTCTGTTGAATGGATATGGTTATATCACTCTACACACATTAGATATGTTAAAGATTCATGTCTTGCTGCGGGCAACGGTTTGTTCAGGATGTCAGCTATCTGATATTCTGTTGGCACATATTCTAACTTAATGAAACCTTGTCTTACTAAATCTCTAACATTTTTATAACGAATGTCAATGTGTCTGGACCTGGAACCTGTGAAACGTGTTTCTGAAATGTAAACAACTGATTGATTATCTTCCATCATGGTGATTGGCTTCTTCGGTTTGGTCCAGATATCTGTAACTAAAGAATAGAACCAAGTTAACTGATTACTAGCGTCAGAAATGCACGCATATTCCGCCTCGGTGGAAGAACAGGAAACAAAACTCTGTTTTCTCACGTTCCAATGAACGGGACATCCATTCAGGTACATTATGAAACCTGATGTGCTTTTTCTTGATTCCTTATCGCTTGCCCAGTCAGCATCTGCATAACAATACAAGTCAGCAAAATCAGAATGTGTAGGTTCTAGCTTTAATTTCATGTGTTGAGTGTATTTTAGGTATCTCAGTAACTTCTTAATACATGACCAGTGGAATTCTGTGGCTTTGCCTACATGTCGTGACAACAAATTGACACTAAGTGCTATGTCTGATCTAGTCCAGCCACTAATGTATAGTAGTGAACCAATTACTGAGCGATAAAGTATTTGATCCTTGAACTCAGGACTTCGTTCATCTTTCAGATTACAAAAATCTGTTTGCATAGGAGTGTGTGTCGGTGTAGCATCTTGCATGTTGCAATAGTGTAGGAGTTGTTCTATCTTGGCTTGTTGTGAGAGGCTAAATCCCTTCTGTGTCTTTTCAATCTGTACACCTAAATAATCATTGATGTGACCTAGTGACTTCAATGTGAAGAATCTCTTCAGACCTGAAACAAAAATTTCACTCATGTGTTTGTTAGGACCAATGTAAACAATATCATCTACATAAACAAGAACAATTTCATATGCATCCCTAAACCTTTTTGTAAACACGCATTCATCAGTTTCGGACTTAATAAAGCCCATTGAATTTAGTTTGTCTTTGAGACAGTTATACCACATGAAACCTGATTGTTTCAGACCATAAAGACTTTTGTTGAGAATCCACGTGTCCCCTTCTCGGCCACGGAGGTCGTCACGGAATCCGCGGGCGCACTTCACGTAGATTTGTTCATCTAGGTCTGCATGTAGATAGGCAGTTTCAACATCAAATTGGAAAACTTCAAGTCCAAGAATGGAAGCTGTAGTTAAGGCTATTTTCACACTTTCAGTCCACACTGTAGGTGAGTAAGTGTGTAATCATCAGGATAACTTTGTGCGAAACCTTGTGCTACTAGTCTTGCTTTGTATAATGGTTCACCATCTGGTTTTTGTTTGATTTTGTACACCCATCGTGTGCCAATGACTTTCTTGTTTTGAGGAGGTGCTGCAGGTGTAAATACCTTGAGATTCTGGAGACTGTCCATCTCAACTTGCATGGCGGTGTGCCATTTATCTTGTTCATCTTGTGAAAGATATTTGATTTGAGCATATGTCTCTGGTGGAAGTGTAACATTACAGGTCAATGGTGGTGGTCTGTTTGTGCATTGCAGTGTGTATTTCTTTGGAGGAATACCTTTTGTAGTTCTCTTGGAACATCTTGGAGCGGTTGTCCAATCTTCTTTATCTTCCTCATCTCCATCATTGTCGCTAGCATGAGCGTCCGCGGCAGGTGAAGATGGAATGTTAGATGAATCATCTCTGGGAAAATAAACTCCAGGATCATTAGAATGTATTTTGGACCAATCTGAATCTTCTTCAAAGTTAGCAGAATTAGAAATTGTAATCATATTGTTAGAGTCAATGAATTTTCCCCATTTCGAATTGTCATCAATGCCCATATATCTCAGTCTCTTAGCAATTTGTCCGCCTTTTCTTCTTAGCGCTAATGGAATGTTCACCATTGCATATGAACCAAAGATGTGTAGATTAGAAAGATCTGGCTGGTAGCCATGCAGCATGTAAAAAGGTGTTTGGTCAATCACACTACTCCAAGTGCGATTAACAAGATAGTTCGCATACTTAACTGCTTTGCCCCAAAATGAATGTTTCAAATTAGCATCTTCTAGGAGGCAGCGCATCATGGTTTGGAGAACCCCCTGTCTTCTTTCTGCTACTCCATTGTGAGCTGGCGTTGAAGGGGCGGATGTTTGGTGAATAATACCGTTTCTGCGCATCCAATCCTGGAAACGTTGTGACATGAACTCGGAACCACGATCACTCTGGATTCTGCGGATCTTCACCCCATGTTGATTGAAAGCCTGTATTGCAAAGTCTTTAAAGATCTGAAACGTTTCAGATTTCTCTCTCATAGGAAAGACATAACCATATCTAGAATGATTATCAACAATAGTTAAGAAATATTTTTTAACACCAATAGTTGGGCCATAAGGACCCACAATATCAGTATGAACCAAATCAAAAATGCGTGTTGACTTACGTATAGCATGTTTTGGAATGGCTGCTGCCTTTGATTTTGCCTTTTTGCAAACAGCACAATCCAAATGTACCTTACATCCTTTGAAATTTAAACCTTGGGCAAACAATGGCATTCGTTTAAGGACGTCAAAACTGGCATGTCCCATCCTCCTTTGCCATTTATGTATACAGTTGTAATGTAAGGGTCGGCCTGTAAGAGAATTAACAAAGTTAACATTTGAATTAGGAACCTTAGGTTTGCTTTTAGGAGTCAGTGAGGCAATCACAGGATTTCTCTCTTGGACAGCTCTCTCTGGGCCTGCATTGCCATTAATGGAAGGTATTATACTTGCTTGTTTTTGAGGCTCAGGTTTTGGCCTTAAGTAGAAGACTCCAGCAATCACAATTGTGTCTGCAACAATTATACTATTCTTAACAATGTAGCTTGCGTTCTTAAAATGATGAATCTGAAAATCTAAAATATTGATTAAATGTGTATAACTAAGCAAATTAAAAGCTGCAGCAGGAACATAATAAACATCTGGAACCAGTGTATCTAACTCTTCAATGTAAACAGTCCCTTTTCCTTCGACTTTGCAAGGACGCTCAGTGAATGTATAAAGTTCACGAAGTTCTGGTTCTGGTGCATGCATTTCTTTGAAAAGGTGCTTTTGGTAAGTAATGCTAATTGAGGCACCTGAGTCCAAAGTCCACAATAAATGTCTATCAAATTGTTGACAGGGTTGGACAGCTTGTGTGATGGCAAGAGTGGCATATGGGCCAAATGGGTCGCGCCTTGGACCTGGGCGACGTTGGCTGCCACCTCTGCTTCTGCTGCCTCTGAAGACTGTTCCTCTGGGCAGGGATGCACTTCTCCTGTAGGTTGTGCTTCTGGGTTGGTACTGGTCCCTGAAATCTGTTCCTCTGGGCTGGACAGGAACTTGAGTGCGTTGCAATTGAATACAATCTCTGCTTGTGTGACCTACACGATCACAGTATTGGCAACGTAGCAATCTTGGAGTGTATTCCCTCTCTGGGGGTCTTCTAATTGGAAGATGTGTTGCAGCTAGGGGGCGCTGCAAATGTGGGGCTGCAAGTGCAATATCTTCATATTCTGTTAAAATTCTACAAACATTGTCCACAGTTCTTTGAGCAAAAGGTACATGATTGATTTATGTGATGGCCTCTCTCCATGTGTAATTTAAGGAATTGGTAATAATACTGACCATTTGATTATCGTCCATTGGATAGCCACGTTCTGCGAGGTCTTTCCTCATGCATTTCATCTTTGATAAATGTGCCCCCATGCTGTCTGTAGGTTTAATTCTAGTTCCATGAAATTGTGACAAAAGCAGGTTAGTAGATTCAGCTGAAATTGGCCGGAAACAACGTTCTAATTGAGTCCATATTTCTTGGGCAGTAGCATTTGGGACAAACGTTTGTTGCATTTCTATCTCCATCGACATCAGTATACTGGTGGACACCTTTATATCTAATAATCTGACAGCGTCTGGCCAAGGTCGCTGAGGTGGGTTGAATACCATGTTGTGCGTGCCTTCACGACGAAGCAAAATAGTCATTTCACTGACCCAGGCTTTATAGTTCTGTCCTGATGGCTTTAACTTTGAGCGTCCAGTTAATGGGGCAACTGGTTTCTGGTAAGGTGGAGCAACTGCTTGAATTGGCTGTAAAGGCGGGGCGCCTAATGGGGCCTGCGCAGGTGCGGCCTGAGGAATTGCCTGTGGACCCACTTGGGGTTGAAGAGGAGGCGGCAAAGGAGCCTGCATTGGAGCAGGTGGTGGTGCCTGGGCTGGCTGTTGTACAGCAGCTGGTGCAGCAGCAGGAGCTGGCTGCATAGGAGCAGGCGGTGGAGAAATTGGCACTAACTGGGCCACAGTTGGGGCAGGCGTAGGAGCTTGCATTGTAATAAGCAATTGTCCCATTTGGGGTTGCTGTTGTGTAGTTGGAATAGCAGGAGCTGTAGCAATTCCAGCCTGCGAAGCAGCTTGAGTCTGCTGCATAATTTGTGCAGCCATAGGAATGGGTGGTGCACTTTGTACCTGTATTATTTGGGCAGGCTGAAAAGATTGTTGTTGGGCTAAAGGTGTAGGTGGAGCAAACTGCGATCCAAAACTTTCAGGTGGCATAGGTGACAAAGGTTGTCTTGTACCTGACATCAGAAGATTTAATCTTTTTAATAAAATTTCAAACATGGTTTCTGTTATATTATTTTGTCCACCAGATGGCACTGTAACATTACTTTTGGGAAAGTCTCTTTGTTCATAAAATCTTTGATCAGAGCCAGCCCCTATTGACGTATAGTCATATGTCCCTTCCGGCAAATGAAAGGTAACACCCATTTTGGGGTGGGACTCTAATGTTGGAGAGACCGGAAGAGATGGCCCAGGAAAAGTTTTTGAAATATGAGAAAGCTGGCAGACATCTTGTTTTTCATATGGGCATTGGCTTTCTAGTAACTGCTTCCTTAAGTATTCAATTTCTCTGTCTTTACTAGCAAGAAGGTCTTTGTGGCGTGTATCAATAAATTTTTCTGTGACTGATACGGTAGTTGAGGGGGCTCCCTCAGAAAAACTTTCAAGCAATTGAGTTGGAAGTGGCTCATAATGAGTAATCTTTGGAATGGCCCCCATTTGAGTTGAACTAGCACCCGGGAAAAATGTGTGTTTTTGACTTTGACTGACCTTTGAAAATCTTTTTCTTGTTCCAACGCCTCAGCCGCTGTGATTGAGCACGTGGGAGACGATGGTGCTGGAGATGTTTGCAGAGATGCGATATCAGTCTGTCTCGGTGCAGTTATTAAGAGCGGAGAAGATGCAGGCAAATATGGTGCTTCTTGAGATTTTTCTGTTTCTTCAATCGGCTGGTCGAGGAGTAGTAGAAGTTCTTTCTCCGGAGAAGACATTTTTAGTAGATTTATGGCGTTTTCACTTCAAAACAGCCAAAAACATTCTTATCTCTATCTTACTAGGCTAAAACGCAATAAACCTGTCAGAATTAATTAAGATCCAGGAACCAAACCTCTGATACCATGTTAAGATAAGAATTACTCTCATCAGAGGCGAAATGAATCTTTTCCTGAAACTCTGACATTATAAAAATAAACCGCAGTGTAAATGCTAAGGTATAAGATATTTATTTCGGTACAAAAATAATAAATCACATCTTGGCTATAAAATAGGTGTTGCTCCTTACAGAAGCAGAAGAGAAAGGAAGGATCAAAAGAAAGGAATGTACACATGTGTACTAGGAACATTAATAACGTGCTCAGGAATAAACCACTATATTTGATAGGGATGCATCCCCCTGCATATACATGTAACAGGCAACATAAAATCACTGCCTGACACAGAATGCCCAGCTCCACCGGTTCTACTCCCGGTTTCCTTCCAAGGGGGCAGAAGCTGTCGACGCTCTTCGTTCTCCATGGGCCCAGATCCTCCTCTATGCCTTCCCGCCCCTTCCCTTGTTGTCCAGGGTCATTCAGAAGGTTCTGAAACACAAGGCAGAAGTCATCCTGGTGGCACCTCACTGGCCTCGGAGAGTTTGGTTCTGAGATCTGCAACTCCTATCCCGAGCTCCACCTTGGGAGCTGCCTCCGCTGCCGGACCTGCTTCGCCAGGGGGAGGTGGTTTACCCGGAGGTCCATTGGTTACAACTGACCGTCTGGCGGTTGAGCGGGAGGTCCTGAGGAGACAGCACTATGACATTGAGATCATCAATGTCATCTTGGCCTCCAGATGCTCCTCCACTAACTGGGTTTACCAGACGACTTGGCGGGCATTTTTTGAGTGGTGTACAGCAGAGGGCATTTCCCCTCTTCATGTCCCTATCCCGAAGCTTCTCCGCTTCCTCCACAAGGGCTTGTCGATGGGCCTCTCCCCCAATACTCTTAGGCGCCAGCTAGCGGCCTTGTCAACGGTCTTGTCATGCCCCCAAGTCCCTTCCTTAGCTCACCTGCCTACTGTTCACAGGTTCCTGAAAGGGGCAGCTAACATCAGCCCGCCGGCGATTCATCGCTTCCCAACCTGGGATCTCCCTATGGTGCTGGAGTCCCTTATGGGACCACCCTACGAACCCCTTCGGGAGGCTCCCCTCAGTTTGTTGTCTTATAAGGTGGCCTTCCTGTTAGCAATTACGTCAGCTAGATGCATTTCAGAATTGTCCGCCCTGTCAGTTCGTAAAGATTTATGTGTCTTCCACCCTGACAGGGTAGTTCTCCGGTTAGACCCTTCGTTCATCCCCAAAGTTAACTCACTGTTCCACCGCTCTCAAGAGCTGGTGTTACCCTCCTTTTGTGCGCACCCCCGGCACCCTAGGGAACGCCTGTGGCACTCCTTGGATGTCCGCCGCGCCCTTAAGATCTTTGTGGACCGCACTTCGGCCTTCCGTAAGTCGGAGGCCCTATTAGTTGCCTTTCTCCCCCGTTCCATGGGACTTAAGGTATCGTCATCCACGGTGGGCTGGTGGATCCGGGCCACGATTGCTAAGGCATATTCCCTAGCGGGATGCCCAGTTCCAGATAACATCACGGCACATTCCACTCGCAGTGCGGCCACTTCCGCGGCCTGGAAGACCCAGGCCTCTTTGGAGGAGGTGTGTCGGGCTGCGACTTGGGTATCACTAACTCAATTTATTAGGCATTATAAGATTGACTCCTTTGCCTCTGCTGAGGCAGCCTTTGGGAGGAGGGTACTTCAACAGGTGTTAGCGCCTCTGTCCTAATGTTTCTGGGGTACCGTTCCTAGACCCTCCCTAGGGACTCCTTGGTGCTTTGGTATGTCCCTATCTGAATGCTAGCTTCAACCTCCAAGGGAGAATGGGCGTTTACTTACCTTGATACGCCCGTTCTCATTGGTTGAAGCTAGCATTCAGCCCCACCCTCTGTTGGATATGTTGTTGGGATTTTTTCTTGAATTACATTGTCTGTTACAGTTAATAAAGCAGTTGATATTTTCCAAATTTCCTGGATCCATGTGTTCCTTTCTCTCTGTCGGATTGTGTCCATTGTTCCTCTACCTTGCTATCTCTAATCCACGTTGAGTCTGTATTTCAGCTTCGTCTAAACTGGGCCTATAACCAAGATGGTGGACAGAGGCTCAGTTTTGATTGACAGACTCAGTCCTTGATGTGATTGGCTGTGGACAACCCTATCTGAATGCTAGCTTCAACCAACGAGAACGGGCGTATCAAGGTAAGTAAACGCCCAATATCTAAAAGTCTAGTGGCATCTGGCCAAGGTGGAGGGGGTGGGTTAAAAACCATATCTTGTGTGCCGTCACGACGAAGCAAATTTGTTATTTCACTGACCCAGGCTTTATAGTTTTGTCCCGATTGCTTTAATTTTGTGTTGCCAGTTAATGGGGCAACTGGTGCCTGGTAAGTTTGAGCTACAGCTAATGGGGCCTGCATTGGTGCGGCCAGTGGAATCGCCTGTGGTCCCGCTTGGGGTTGTTGTGGCGGAGGTAAAGGAGCCTGTGCTGGAGCAGGTGGTGGTCCCACTTGGGGTTGCTGTTGGGCAGCTTGAGCAGCCGGTGCTGGAACTGGTCCAGCTTGTGGGGCAGCTTGGGTTTGCTGCAGAATTTGTGCTGCCACAGGAACAGGCTGGGCAATTTGGGCCTGTATTGTTTGGGCAGGTTGAAGAATTTGTTGTTGAATAACTGGTGGAGGTGGAACAAATTGTGATCCGAAACCTCCAGGTGGCATTGGTGACTGAAAACGCCCTTGTGACATTAGGAGATCAAATCTCTCACACAAATTCTGTAATAGCAATTCTGTTCTTTCGCCACTAGATGGCGGTGCAACATTACGTTTAGGAAGTTCAAAGTCCCTCAATTTATAATCTCTTTGTTCAGTAAGGTCAGACCCTAGTGACGTACGCACATATTTTTGCTCTGGCAAGTTTAAGGTGACACCCATTTTTGGGCGTGTTTGAAAACTTGAGGAAGAAGCCGGAAATGGTGGCACTCCTTTTTCTGGACTTTAGGAAAGCTGGCAGACATCTTGTTTTTCACTTTGCCGTCTGCTTTCTAATAATTCTTTCCTTAAATAATGTATCTCCCTCATTTGTCTTTCTATAGTTTGCATACATTGTGTAGCAATAATCTTTTCTGTACTAGACTGATCATGGGAGTACATTTCTTCAGAAAAACTTTCACTTTGGTGGGACTGAATTTTCTCATCTTGAGGAATTTTTGGAATAGCCCCCATTTGTGTAGAATTTGCTCCCGGGTGAAAGGATGTGCTTTTTACATCATGCACGAACCTCTGAATAAAACCTTTCTCCGGTGAAACGTCTCCTTGGGCTCCAGCGGCGGGAGGGTGTGTAGGAGAAAATTGCACAGTTAGCTTTGAAATTCCTCTTATCGGAGTAGAAACATCTTGGAGTTTTTCTTCGGGAGGAATTTCTTCTTCTTTGTCCGGCGGATCAAAGATATCTTTTTCTTTTTCTTCCGGTAAAGGCATTTCGGAAGATTTATTAGCTGGCTCTTCTCAAAGGTAATAAAACTTTCTCTATCTATCTAGCTAAACTAGACGCAATAAATCTGTCAAGATTAGGTTCCAAGAACCAAATCCTCTGCTTACCATGTTGGGGTGAGAATAAAATCTCATAGAGACGATGTTGGATCGTTACTTGGAATTCAGACAGTTAGAAATAAAACCGAGATTAAAAGTCTAATAGAAAATATTTATTTCAGTACAAAAACAATAAATCCTGATTAATTACATCTTTGCTAAGAAAACACGACCGTTCAGGTCAAGAGCCAAGTCAGAAGAAAAAGAATGGTGGCTTAGGAATGTAGACATGCGTAGAAAGCATATCATGTGTTCTGCTTGTATTGGAATATACCATAATATTAGATAGGGGTGCATCACCCTGCATAGACATACAACTGACAATATTCACTACGTGACATAGGTCCATTCTCTTTCCCCCCCGATATCAGCGATCTGTAGGTTTAGATTTAAAGTTTCGGGTGTGGACTGTTGTCCTAGCTTGCTTCCTTATCTCTATGTGGCGCGCTGTGGCTTCGGGTCCGCCATGCCTCGAGGAGCAGAGGCGAATGCCTTAGTCTCCGATAGAGAGGGTATCCTTCACCCCCGCGGGCGAACGCCTTCGCCCGTAGTTGCTCGGTAAATCCCTCTTTAATCCACGTCGTCCTCCGAACAAACTGTGCCCCGAAAGGTATCTAGAAACTAAGGAAGAAAGTAGCCTCAGGGATGAGAGTCGTCCTCTTGCAGCTACTTCGCCCCGCGAAGTATAATATTATTATATTATATTATATTATATTATAGTATAGTATAGTATAGTATAGTATAGTATAGTATAGTATAGTATAGTATAGTATAGTATAGTTATAGTATAGTTATAGTATAGTGTATAGTATAGTATAGTATAGTATAGTATAGTATAGGTATAGGTATAGGTATAGGTATAGGTATAGGTATAGGTATAGGTATAGGTATAGTATTGTATTGTATTGTATTGTATTGTATTGTATTGTATTGTATTGTATTGTATTGTATTGTATTGTATTGTATTGTATTATAGTATTATAGTATTATAGTATTATAATATTATATTATATTATATTATATTATATTATATTATTATATTATTATTATATTATATTATATTATATTATATTATATTATATTATTATATAATATAATATAATATAATATAATATAATATTATATTATATTATATTATATTATATTATATTATATTATATTATATTTATTATATTTATTATATTATATTATATTATATTATATTATATTATATTATATTATATTATATTATATTATATTATATTATTATATTATTATATTATTATATTATATTATATTATATTATATTATTATATTATTATATTATATTATATTATATTATATTATATTATATTATTATATTATATTATATTATATTATATTATATTATATTATTTTATTTTATTTTATTTTATTTTATTTTATTTTATTTTATTTTATTTTATTTTATTTTATTTTATTTATTTTATTTTATTATTTTATATTATTTTATTTTATATTATAATATAATATTATATTATATTATATTATATTATATTATATTATTATATTATATTATATTATATTATATTATATTATATTATATTATATTATATTATATTATATTATATTATATTATATTATTATATTATAATATTATATTATGTTATATTATATTATATTATTATTATATTCTAGCGTACTGGACCACACGTTGCTCTGGGTCAGTCTGCTTAAATTGGAAAGAAAGAAAAGAGAAAGCGCACGCTTCTAATATGTGTAATGTCACAATGCTTGTGGGTATACAATATTTTTTGTTGTTCCATTGTTTGTGCAGATATAGAGATTGTCTGGTTTGCCGACTCTAGAACACGCAACATATAATTGTCCATGTGAGAAGCAATCTGTGTCTAGATCTAAACCACACAATTCTAAAGATTGGCCTTGAGCTTTGTTGATGGTGATTGCGAACACCAATCTAATTGGAAATTGCAATCTCTTAAATTGAAATGGCATATCCGTTGGAATCATAGGAATGCGAGGAATGAGGACATCTTCACCTTTGAAAGGTCCTGTCAAGATTGTTGCTTCTACGACGTTATTCATTAATTTTTTTTACTGCAAGCCGCATGCCGCATGCCGTTGCAAAGCTTTGGCTGGTTGATATTTTGCAACATGATAATTGGCACGCCGATTTTCAATTGCAGTACGTGCAGTGGAATCCCTGACAGATCGAGTGAATTCAAAAATTCTGTTGGATAATTAACTGCTTCATCTGCTTCCACAACAGTGTCGATGGACTTGTATGTGACTGCCTGGCTTTGAATGTTTGAGTAATATTGTTAAGTTTGTAGACGTCTTTGTTCTTGGGTGCAAGAATAGCTCGTTCATTCAGCCACTGTAATTGTTCAATTACTTCATTTAGTTTTAATTATACAATTCAGGCAACCTTATGCTTATTAACTTATTAGAATTATGGTTAACATTGATTTCAATTTTTCTCCCCTTTATTTTTGGAGGTTTAAATTGTGTTTAAATCTCTGCTATCTTATCCCTTTGTTTCTCTGAGGTACTTGCCAGGGTGACGCGATGGGGTGGTGGTCAGCCTCCTCTCAGCAGGCATGTCATGGTGGGTGGTATTATTCAGGCAACCTTATGCTCATTAACATCTCAGAATTATGGTTAACATTGATGTCAATTTCCCCCCTTTATTTTTGGAGGTTTTAATTGTGTTTAAACCTCTGCTATCTTATCCCTTTATTTCTCTGAGGTACTTGCCAGGGTCACGCGATGGGGGGGGGGGTCAGCCTCCTCTCAGCAAGCCTCTGCTATTCTATTCCCTTATTTCCCTCAGCTTGGCTCAGAAACGTTGGAAGGGAATAGTCAATTAGTACAGCGTGTGTCCAGCAGAGGGTGCTGGTTTTCAACAAAATCATGTTTTTACCTGTCACAGGTGTGACATCTATATAATATAGGTATATAAAAACACTCTTGTATTCGAATGCAACGTTGTGTCAAAATTTCAAAGCAATCGGTGAAGTACTTTCGGAGATCTTAGATCATTCCCAAACTAACAGTTACATTTTTATTTATATAGATTTACATTTTATATTTTATATTTTATATTATTTTATATTATTTTATATTATTTTATATTATTTTATATTATTTTATATTATTTTATATTATTTTATATTTTATTTTATTTTATTTTATATTTATTATATTATATTATTATATTATATTATATTATATTATAATATTATATTATATTATATTATATTATAGTATAGTATCGTATCGTATCGTATCGTATCGTATCGATCGTATCATTATTGTATTATATATTGTATTATATTATATTATATTATATTATATTATATTATATTATTATATTATTATATTATATTATATTATATTATATTATATTATATTATATTATATTATATTATATTATATTATATTATATTATATTATTATATTATATTATATTATATTATATTTATTATATTATATTATATTATATTATATTATATTATTATATTATTATATTATATTATATTATATTATATTATATTATATTTATTATATTATATTATATTTATTATATTATTTATTATTATATAATATAATATAATATTATTTAATATTTAATATTCATGACTGGGAGAGCCATGGTAACAAGGTCAGCCAATGAATAAGCATATCAACTAAGTCAGCCAATGGAAACTATTTGGTGACTGAGAGTCATTCCAGATGGCTCAGAGCCTGGGCGTGGCTTACCTCTGTAGCTGAGTCTGTGCAGAGAATTGAAACTGAAACTTAAGCTAGAAGAATGGGTGTGGCTCAGCCCACTGTACTCTGTCTGCTCTGAACTCTGAACTAGAAACTGCTTGTAACTCTGCCACGTTGAAAGAATCTACTATTGGTATTGTATTATTCATCTGTTATGTATATAAAGAAGTTAAATGAATCCTGCTGCATCAGTTATCTGTGTGTGCTTCTGGAAATGATTTTCTGCAACAAACTGTCAGGTTATGGGCCCAGAGCACACAGAAAGACTGCATTGTAATTTAAGCTGAAGAGACTGCCTGTGTTTAAATAGAACAAGGCAGAAAAAGCTTGCAGGGCTGCTGCTGTTAAATTTAAGGAAAGCTCTGCCTCGTTTGGGACAGAAGAACTATATAATTTGGATTGCAAAGATGGAATGTTTCCTGAAGGCTAAGGAGCTGTGGGATATTGTTATTAATCCACCCCGGGAGCTTTTGCAGCTGGTGAGCAGAAGCAGTTGATAAAGCAATGGCTTATATCATCTTGAGTTTAGAAGATGAACAGTTTATCAATGTAGCTGATTTAAAGACTGCAAATGAAGTCTGGCTGAAGTTAAGGAGTGTGCATGTTAGTGTGTCAGCATGAAATATTGTGCAATTATCAAGAAAATTATACAGAGCCTGTCTGCAACCAGGTGAATCTGTGGAAAGACATTTATTGCAAATGCAAACTTTGTGGAGTTGGAACAGCGTGGAATGAATATTCATGAGTCCCAAAAGGTGGTGTTAGTATTAAACAGCCTTGATGAAACGTGGGACATTGTTTCTGCAGTATTTGAATGCAAACCAGAGCAGGATTTGTGTATGGAGGCATTAAAGGCCTGTTTGATGGCTGAGGAGAACAAGCGCCATTTTAGAAAAAGCCACAAGGAGAAATCCCTGAGGTGGGGTCCCAAGGAGCAGAGAGAGAAGAATGGAAAATTCCACAGACTGGCTGTCTCCAGAGACCCTAGCAACAGAAAAGATATCTGCAAAGAGAAATGTAGCAGCAGAAGATATCAGATTACAGCCCAGCAACAGAGGAGGTGTTTCCTTTGTGGTGAAGAAACACATTTAAAGAGAGACTGTTTGGAAAGAAAAAGCTGTTTGCAAAGAAGAAATTATTTCCAAGGAAAACAATTGCAAGATGGACAAGTGGCTGTTGCAAAAGTTAGCTATTGCAATAGCAGAGACAAATGGTTGATAGACAGTGGGGCAAGTCAAACCATTGTTAATTTTAAATTGTTTTACAGAATGGATCCAGCTTCTGGAGATGCAGTAGCCTTGGCAAATGAGCAGAAGGCTAAAGTCATTGGACGAGGCAGTGTGCAAATTCCATATCTGAAAAGAGGCTTTTTATTTATTATTTATTTTATTTTTTAGCATTTTTCATATAAATATCCATACATATACCATAATGTTTTATCAAGAATTAACATAATTTTTTTTTGTTATGTATCCAATGTTCAATATTCAAATATAGTATTTTAACTTCTATCATTTTAAAATTGCCTATCTGTCCTAGCATATCAAATTCAATCACTCCCTTCCCACTAGGCTTCTCCCCTTCTCCTACTTTCTTCCTCCTTCTCTCCCCTCTTCCTTCTTCTTCTCCTTCTTCCATCTATCTCTTTCTCCTCCTCATCGCCTCATCCCTCTTCTTCTTTCCTCTTCCTCCCCTACCTACATTCTTCCTTCTCTCCTCCTCTCTACTACTTCCTCTTCCTCCCTCTTCTCCTTTCCTGAGTGTATTTATTTTCAATCTCTTTTAATAGACAGATAAGACATACCTCTCCTTAACTTACATTTAAAATTAAAATTGTTATTCTTAAATCTTTTTTAATCCAAAAATCTGTTCATAGTAATAATTTCTAGGTATATTTTTATAGTATTATACTGCTACATCCTTATCCATATAATTTTGTCATCTGGGTTGTCTGTTCATTTTCCTTATCTTTAAAATACAATAATTATTCTATCTTAACTTTTAAATATAGTCATTCTCTAACCAACTGTAAAACTTCATCCAAACATTATAATATTCTGAATCCTCTTTATCTTTGATTTACATTGTCACTCTGTTCATCTCCGCACAGTCCAAGATCTTCTTAATTAAATCTTCCTCAGATGAAACCTTGGTTCCTTTCCATTTTTGTGCAAAAGTAATTCTAGCCACTGTCAGCACATGTATAATCAAATAAGTATCTTCTTTACTAAATTTATTCGGTATAATCCCCAATAAAAAAGTTTCAGGTCTCAGCTCTATATTTTGTTTCACCATTTTTTCTAGCCAAGTCCTAACTCGGGTCCAATAATTTTTTGCTTCTGCACAAGTCCACCACATGTGGTAATAGGAACCTGGTATTTGTTGACACTTCCAACATTTCATAGTCATGTTCTTAGATATTTTAGCTAATCTTTCCGGCGACAAGTGCCATCTATAGAACATTTTGTACATGTTTTCTTTATAGGTGGTTGCCATAGTCAATTTATAATTCCTTTCCCAGAGTTGGTTCCATTTTTCTAATTCTATTGTATAGCCAAAGTTCTGAGCCCATTTTATCATTGTTTCTTTCACTTGTTCAAACTCTAAGTCCACATAAAGTAAATAATTATATATTTTCTTGATTAGTTTTTCACCTGGTCCCATGAGTATTGAATCTAACTCTGTATTCTCTAGCAAAATACCTTCCATTTTATTATCTTTTTCATATCTTATCTGTATTTGTGATCTCATGAACCCATCCATTTTAATTCCTTGATCCTCTAGTTCAAAATATCTTTATACCTAGGTATATTTTGCCAATTCACTCTGGTTGGATGTATTGACGCTTCTATTGTCGATATCCAATTCGGTACACTCATGTAATGTTTAGCTTTTATCTTTTCCCATACTAAGTATAAAGAATTCCTAATGTAATGTCTTTGGAAATAGCTGTGTATTTTATTTCTTTCTATACCATATAATTGCGTGCCAACCAATATGCATGTCATGTCCCTCTAATAGTAACAATCTCCTATTTCTTAATAAGATCCATTCTCTCATCCATGTCAACGTCGCTGCCTGATAATAGAGTTCCCAATTCGGAAGTCCAAAGCCTCCTCGAGTCCTGGCATCTTGCAGCATTTTTAGGTTTATTCTTGGTCTTTTCCCTTGCCAAATAAATTTCATAATCATTGTATTTATCGCCCTAAAATATGTTTTCTCTATTCTTATTGGAATTGTTGAAAATAAAAATAGTAACCCGGGTAATATATTCATCTTAATCAATGCAATTCTGCCCATTAGTGATAATTGAAGATTTTTCCATTTATCCAAGTCTATTTCAATTTGTTTTTTTAATTTTATATAATTATCTTCTTTAATAGTTAAGCATCTCGCTTAACTTTTCAGAGTTTCTTTTTTTGTTTTTCTATCATGTTTTTAACTAAACGTTTTGTTTTATCTTTGTTGATTTTTAATCCAGCCACTTCTCCATATCGTTCTATTTGTTGTAATAATTTTGGTCCTGTTTCTAAAGGTTCTTCCAGTATAAACACCACAAATCGTCAGCAAAAGCTTGTAGTTTATATTCTTCATTTTTAATCTTTATTCCTTTTATGTCTTTATCTTGTCTTACAAGCCTGGTTAGAACTTCCAAAGTCAAAATAAATAATAGCGGTGATAGAGGACAACCTTGTCTGGTTCCTTTCGTTATGTCAACTTTCTCTGTCATTTCTCCATTTAATATTATTTTGGCAGATTGCTTAGTATATATTGATTTGATTACATCTATAAATAATTGTCCAAAACCCATAATTTGTAGTTGTTTTATCATAAATTGCCAATTCACATTATCAAAGGCTTTCTGTGCGTCTAGAAACATTAAAGCTGCTTGTTTGCCAGGGTACTGTTCATAATATTCTAAAACATCCAAAATCATGAGCATATTGTCTTTGATTTGTCTTTTAGGTAAAAAACCATTTTGGTCAGAATGTATAAAGTCATTTAAGAATTTATTACGTCTATTTGTTATTATAGAGGCGAATAACTTATAGTCCACATTTAATAGCGAAATTGGCCTATAGTTCTTAATTTTTTGGGTCATTTTTCTCTTTTGGAATTAAAGTTATAAAAGCTTCAGTCCAAGAATCGGGTATTTTTTCCCCATCATTATTTCATCGTATAATTCTAACATTACAATTCCAAACGTTTCCTCAAAAATTTTATAAGTTTCTGCCGGTATTCCGTCTGGACCCGGAGCCTTGCCATTTTTCTGTTTTTGAATTGCCACTGACAGTTCCATCATTGTGATTTTTTCTTCTAATAAGTTCTTATAATTTTCTGATATTTTTGGTAAAGCCATGTCTTCCAAAAATTGATCTATTTTATTGCTTTCTATTTTCTCTTGTTCATATAGTTCTTTGTAATAGAGGTTTAATTGTATATTATGTGTGCCTGAAATGGAGCATAATTTGCTGAGTGTCTCTAGTTTAGACAAGCAAGGATTTGAGACCACATTTGTAAATGGGAAGTGTCTCATAAAGAGAAATGGGAATGTATGTGCACAGGGCATAAAGCTGGATAATCTTTATTTGTTGCAGGGACAAAAGGTTCAATGTGCCCAAACATTTGGAAATGAGGCACCACATGATTCATGTGTTCATCTCTTGCACAGAAAGCTTGGCCATGCCAGCTTCAGAGTTTTGCAAAGAGTTTGCAGAAGGGTTACCTTTAAAGGGATGTAAGGCATATTTGGATTGTGCATTATGCAAAGTATCAAAGTCCAAGCCATTCCCAGTGAGCAAAAGTAGTACAAGGCAGACAACAAGAGCTCTAGAACTGGTTCATACAGATTTGGTTGGGCCTATGCAAGCCAGTTTGGGAGGAGCAAAGTATGCGCTGGTCATTGTAGATGACTACATCAGGTTTGGGTTCTGCTATTTACTAAAGAGTAAAATAGAGGTGCTACAGAAATTTAAGTAATGGGTAAGCTTTGTAGAAAGGCGATATAAGCAACAGGTATGCCAGATACAAACTGACAGAGGTTCAGAATTCATGTCAACAAGTTTTCAACAATGGTTGAGACAGTTAGGAATAAAACACAGACGCACAAATCCGTACACAGCAGCTGAGAATGGTGTAGCTGAGAGGCGGAATGGAGTCTTACAAACCATGAAGGACTCACTGCTGGAGGATTCTGGTCTGAGCAGGTCATATTGGGGTGAAGCCATGTTGACTGCTAACTATTTAATCAATAGGCTGTGGAGTTCATCCATTAATGATACTCCATATGCAGTGCTATATGGGAGGAAGCCATCTCTGGCACATTTAACAGTTTTTGGAAGTACTGCGTGGGTGCATATTCCAAAGGCAATTAGAAGAAAGGGACAACCAAAGGCTAGAAAGCTCAGGTTTATGGGCTATGAGCCAGGCTCGAAAAGCTATCACTTTAGCGATGGGAGCAAGAGAATAGTGATTTCAAGGTCTGCTAGTTTTGCAGAGCAAAATTGGAACAGAATTGATGCACATTTTGGGAATGATTCACTTAGTGACAGTGGTCCACTTAGTGATGGTAACTCACTTAGTGACGGTAACTCATTTAGTGACGGTGTCAGCATTCAGGGAGGAGAAACTGAAAAAGCTGAACAAGATATGAAGCAAGAGAGGGTTGAAACACAGGAGCAGTCAATGCCACGCAGGTCAGAGCGATGGAACAAGGGGATTCCACCTGACAGGTATTCTGCTAGTAAAGTTAAAGTGTGTAATGTGTGGTATGAGCCAAGGAACGATAAGAAAGTTTTGGCATTACCTAAAATAGAACAAGTAAAGTGGAAAGAAGCCATGGACAAGAAATGAAATCCGTGGGTGAACATAGCGTGTTCACTTGTATGACTTTGCCACAGGGTAGCAAAGCTGTAGGATGCAAGTGAGTGTACAAGAAGAAAGTTCTGCCCAACAATGAGGTACAATATAAAGCAAGGTTAGTGGCACAAGGTTTTTCACAGATGAAAAATGTGCACTATGATGAGGTATTCGCGCCAACTGTAAAGAGTGAAAGCATCAGGCTGGCACTAGTGTTAGCAGTGACACATGTCCATAAAATTTGGCATTTTGACATAACCACTGCATTCCTCAATGCTGAGTTAGAGGAAGAAATTTATATGGTTCAAGGACCAGGGTATGAAAGTAAAAAGCCTAACACGGTGTATAAATTGAACAAGGCCGTTTATGGGCTGAAGCAGTCTGCCAGGAATTGGAATATCTGTTTAGATCAGTGGTTCCCAAAGTGGGCGGTACCGCCCCCAGGGGGTGGTGGGAACCCTTAGGGGGGCGGTGAGAGGCAAGGGTGGCGACGGGGGCGGTGAGAGAGGCCAGGGGGGCAGTAGGTGGTTCGCCGGTCCTGTCCCCGCGCCACCACCCATGTCCACCCAATCGCCCGCTCGCCGCTTTTTCCGCCACTCTTTTCCCGGCGGGGACTGGGCGGGCCACGAGACGGGCGTCTTACTGGACTTTTAACAGTTCCGTGTGTCTGTCGTCTGGTCTCTCTGCACTGGTCTCCAACCTTGGCAACTTTAAGACTTGTGGACTTCAACTCCCAGCAAAGCTGGCTGAGGAATTCTGGGAGTTGAAGTCCACAAGTCTTAAAGTTGCCAAGGTTGGAGACCCCTGGAAAGCTTGCAAAATACAGAAACTCTTCTCGCGAGGGTGAGCAATTAACAACTCGCAGCGAGAAGAGTTTCTGTATTTTGCAAGCTTTTTCCCTAGAGACCAGCCGACAGAAACACGGAGCTGTTAAACCAGTAAGACACGGGATTGGGGGGGCGGACAGGGGCTGCAGCGGCTGGGTTGGGGGGTTGGGTTGGGGGGGCGGGAGGAGGAGGGTGACCTTGTGCGGAAATCGCAGCTGCCTCTTTTCTGCTCCTTCGGCCAAGAGGCGCCGCGGCCGGAAAGTCGGTCCGGAAAGAGGGCAGCGATGGGGGGGGGGGGGGAGATCGGGAACAGTTGCCCGCCAGAGTTTCTGCCGCCTTTGCCTGCCTCCCTTTCCTTTCCTTTCCTTTCCTTTCCTTTCCAGGAGCTGAAGTGGTGCAGTGGTTAAATGCATCCATTGCAGGCTGACTGCTAGTTCAGCAGTTCAGCTGTTCAAATCTCACTAGGCTCAAGGTTGACTCAGCCTTCCATCCTTCCGAGGTGGGTAAAATGAGGACCCAGATTGTTGGGGGCAATATGCTGAACTCTGTAAACCGCTTAGAGAGGGCTGTAAAGCACTATGAAGCGGTATATAAGAAAAGTGCTATTGCTATAAGTGCTATTATTCCTTTCCTTTCCTTTCCTTTCCTTTCCTTTCCTTCCTTCCTTCCTTCCTCCCTTTCCTTCCCTTTTTCCTTCCTCCTTCCCTTCCCTTCCTTCCCTCTTTTTCCTTCCTCCATTCCTTCCCTTCCCTTTCCTTCCTTCCTTCTGTCTCTTTCCCTTCCTTCCCTCCTTCCCTTTCCTTCCCCCTCCTTTTCCTTCCTACTTTCCTTCCTTCCCTTTCCTTCCCCCCCTTTTTCCTTCCTCCTTCCCTTCCCTTCCTTCCTCCTTCCCTTCCTTTTCCTTCCTCCCTCTCCTTTTCACCTTTAATTTCCCTCCCTCTCTTTCCTTCCTACTTTCTTTCCTCCCTCCCTCCTTTCCTCCCTCCCTCCCTCCCTTCCTTCCTCCTTCCATTTCCTTCCCTCTCCTTCCTTCCTTTTCTTTCTCTTTCCTTTCCTTTCTTTTCCTTCCTTCCATCCCTCCCTCCCTCTATTTTTCTCTCCCAAACAACCCCAAGTTAAATCCTCCCCTTGGCCATTGTGCGTGCATGTGTGTCTCATCTTCTAAAAATCATAACTCCCCACCCCACCCCAAACACCCAGTACCACCCCCTTCCCCATCCCACTGAAGATCCCAGGTGCCCAGCCTCCTGCGCCCCCCCCCCCGGCAACCTCTCCGCATGCCCGTCTCACGATGTGGCCTTCGGCCTCGCCTCCTCTGCCCACCTAACACACTGCTCTCGCTCGTCCCTGCGATGCCATCTTCCCCTGCCCTCGGATGGAGAGCAATTTAGGCAGGCACGACACACCACCAGGTGAGGAGGGGGCTTTCCAGCTGTGCCTGCTGGGTACAGGAGTCCCCCCCTCCACCCGGCCTTGGTCCTCCGAACTGCTCTGTGCCAAGGAAGGCAATTCGGAGGGTGCCAGCGCTTCCCACGGGGGAGGGGGTGTATTTCCAGGAAGCCCCTTGAATGTGCCAGTGTGGGAGGAGGGGGAGAAGACCCTCCCCCATGTGCATCTGTCCCACCCACCCCCTCCGTTGACCACTTCTGCAGTTTTCTTTCCTTTCCAGGCTCTGTTTGGTCATCCAGTTGAGCCAGCCTCGGCGAGGAACCAAAATGGCTTGTGTGTTTGTTTGTTTGTTTTTGCAACCAAATACAAACCATGTTTGGGGGAACCGGTTTCAAAACCTCCCAGTTTTCCAAACCTGGAAGTTTTCGGCCACGCACGCACACACACACACACTCACACACACCCAGTGGCTCAATGTGGGATAGATTTCCCACCCACCTCCAGCCCCTCTTTTCAAACATGCCCCTCTTCCTCGCAGACAGAAGCACGTTTTAAATTGCCGTAGGCAGAGCCTCCCCAGAGCCCAGGGGAGCCAATGTAGTCCCAGGGGTGTGTGTGATATATATATCTGGGGCAAAACAGATGAATTTAGAGCAGGCAATGTGTGTGCTTAAAAGGGAGAGGAATAACAATGAGGGGGAGGAAGCCAGGAGAAACACCTTCAAAGCAATGCCTGATAGCCCTGCTTTACCCCCTAGGGAGAGAAAGAGGCAATACACCATGGGGAAATCTTCATCTGTCAGCATGACTAAGGCAGAAACAATTAAGTCCAATTAAGGAGAGAAAAAAGGGTGTGGACCGGTTACACGTGCAAAGTCTAAATTGATAGGCATTACATAAATTGATAGGCATTCTATAAAAGCAAGCATCTCTTCCATGGGGATTTTACACTCTGACGAAGTCAACAGGGGTTGATGAAAGCTTAGCAATTTTAATAGTAGTTTTAAATAAAATTTTAAATGTTCCAGAGATCGTGATGGCTATCGCTTCTTTATCTGTAAATATGCCTGGAACTCGCATTTTTAGAACAATCCTTTATATATATATATATATATATATATATATATAGAGAGAGAGAGAGAGAGAGAGAGAGAGAGAGAGAGAGAGAGAGAGAGAGAGAGAGAGAGAGAGAGAGAGAGAGAGGGAGGGAGGGAGGGAGGGAGGGAGGGGGAGAGGGAGAGGGAGAGGGAGAGGGAGAGGGAGAGGGAGAGGGAGAGGGAGAGAGAAAATAAGGAAAGAAAAAGGAAGGAAGGAAGGAAGGAAGGAAAGAAAGAAAGAAAGAAAGAAAGAAAGAAAGAAAGAAAGAAAGAAAGAAAGAAAGAAAGAAAGAAAGAAAGAAAGAAAGAAAGAAAGAAAGAAAGAAAGAAAGAAAGAAAGAAAGAAAGAAAGAAAGAAAGAAAGAAAGAAAGAAAGAAAGAAAGAAGAAAGATGGTAGGTAGGAAGGAAGACAGAAAGCAAAAGATGGTAGGAAGGAAGGAAGGAAGGAAGACAAACAGAAAAGAAAGGAAGGAAGGGAGGGAAGAAGGAAAGAAAAAGGAAAGAAAGATGGTAGGAAGGAAGACAAACAGAAAAAGAAAGGAGGGAAGGGAGGGAAGAAGGAAAGAAAAAGGAAAGAAAGCTGGTAGGAAGGAATGAAGGAAGACGGAAAGAAAGAAAAAAGATGGTAGGAAGGAAGACAGACAGAAAAAGAAAGGGAGGGAAGGGAAGGGAAGGGAGGGATGTAGCAAAGAAAAAGGAAATAAAGAAAAAGAAAGAAAGAAAGATGGTAGGTAGGAATGTAGACAGAAAGAAAGAAAAAGATGGAAGGAAGGAAGACAGTCAAAAAGAAAGGAGGGAAGGGAAGGGAGGGAAGAAGGAAAGAAAAAGGAAAGAAAGGGAGGAAGGAAGGAAGGAAGGAAGACAGAAAGAAAGAAGGAAGGAAGACAAAGAAAAAGAAAGAAAGAAAGAAAGGAAAGAAGAAAGAAAGAAAGGAAAGAAGAAAAAGAAAGAGATGGAAGGAAGGAAGGAAGAAAGAAAGATGTAGGAAGGAAGGAAGACAAAGAAAGAAAAAGAAAGAAGGGGAAGGGAGGAAAGAAAGAAAGAAAGAAAGAAAGAAAAGAAAGGAAGAAAGAAAGGAAGAAAGGAAGAAAGAAAGAATTGTGACCACAATTGAACCTAACATTTTGGTTGCTAAGCAAGAGCGTCGTTAAGTGAGTTTCACCACATTTTACAAGTTGGCCACGCCCACCCAGTCACCTGACCACTAAGCCACGCCCACCTGAGGGGGTGGGGTGGGGGCGGTGAGGATGAGTTTGTAGCACCAAGGGGGCGGTGGACTGAAAAAGTTTGGGAACCACTGGTTTAGATAATGCATTGAAGGGTCTTGGGTTCAAGAGTTGCAAGGCTGATGGTTGCATATGCACTGGAAAGTTAAAAGGTGGGGAAAGTCAACTATTAGCATTTGTGGATGATATTTGTTTCATTGAAAAGGATGTATCACAGTAAAAGGGATACTCAGGTATTTGGAGGGAACTGTGAATGTGGGTCTTCAAATACAGGTCTAGGAAGAATATTAAATTATTTGATTTATGTGTCTTCCAGTCATGAAGGGAGGAGTGTTAGAATATTCATGACTGGGAGAGCCATGGTAACAAGGTCAGCCAATGAATAGGCATAGCAACTAAGTCAGCCAATGGAAACTATTTGGTGACTGAGAGCCATGCCAGATGGCTCGGAGCCTCTGTAGTTCTGAGTCTGTGCAAAGAATTGAAACTGAAACTTAAGCTAGAAGGCTGGGTGTGGCTCAGCCCACTCTGTACTCTCTCTGCTCTGAACTCTGAACTAGAAACTGCTTGTAACTCTCTGCCACGAAAGAATCTACTATTGGTATTGTATATTTATTCATCTGTTATTATGTATATAAAGAAGTTAAATGAATCCTGCTGCATCCGTTATCCATGTGTGCTTCTGGAAATGATTTTCTGCAACAAACTGACATTTATATATTACATTACGTTACGTTACGTTACGTTACGTTACATTACTTATATTATATATTATATTATATTATATTATATTATATTATATTATATTATATTATATTATATTATATTATATTATATTATATTATATTATATTATATTATATTATATTTATTATATTATATTATATTATATTATATTGTATTATTATATTATAATATTATATTATATTATATTATATTATATTATATTATTATATTATATTTTATTATATTATATTATATTATATTATATTATATTATATTATATTATATTATATTATATTATATTATATTTATTATATTATATTATATTGTATTATTATATTATAATATTATATTATATTATATTATATTATATTATATTATATTATATTATATTATATTATATTATTATATTATATTTTATTATATTATATTATATTATATTATATTATATTATATTATATTATATTATATTATTATATTATATTATATTATATTATTATATTATATTATATTATATTATATTATATTATATTATATTATATTATTATATTATAATAATATTATATATTATATTATATTATATTATATTATATTATATATTATATTATATTATATTATATTATTATATTATATTATATTATATTATATTATATTATATTATATTATATTATATTATATTATATTATATTATATTATATTATATTATATTATATTATATTATATTATATTATATTATTATTGTTAGGTCTCTGACCATAACTAATATTGGATAGAACAATATATGTCTAGCTTTTAACAGCTATAAGTCTGTTTAGCTTAGGTGTTGCAGACTGCCACAAGAGGGAGCTAGAGTTCACAGCTTATTTCTATGGGAGTCCCTCTCTGTTTGTCTTTGGTCTCTGCTACTCAGAGTGTGTGCTCTCTGCTACTCATTAGAGCAAGGCCTAGAGTATGTATGCTCTGCATTTCTCTCTGTGTTGTAGTTATGTATTATAGCTGAAATGTATTTGTACTGGATAATACTTGGATTGTCATTATGACTATTAAGTGTATGACTTTGGACTGTTTATAGGAACATGCTATTTCTTAAAGTAAACTTTAATTCAAGTTAGTATATCTGTGTGTGGCTGAGTACTTATTCACAACTGATCTCAATCTAAACGTTTCTGTATGCACAACCTTGGTAACACAAGGAATACTCTGCTAATACATTAACACTGGTTATGGGCCCAGAGAGATATTGAGAGTTAGTGTGAATATTCAGTTTCATACTCAGACAGCTAACTTGTGGTTTACTGTTAAATTAACAATGGCACAAGAACAGTCAACTAGCTTATCCCTGATAACCAGGTTAGATGGAACTAACTATGTTTCCTGGTCTATGAAGTGCAGCTTACTTTTGCGTAAAGAAGGATTATGGACTGTGGTTAATAATCCACCTGATATAACAGCTTGGGATCCAACAAATGATGAAGATAAGAAGAAAATAGCTGCCTTTAACCGGGATAATGAAAAGGCTCTTAGTATTATTGGACTGACACTGAGTGATCAGCAACTGGTCCATATTCATGGTGAAGATTCTGCTGCCAAGTGTTGGAGTACCTTAAAGAGACTTTATGTTCGAGATAGTGTTGGTGCGCATATACACCTTACACGTAAACTGTTCAGAGCACGTTTGTTAAAAGGTGGTGACATGTTAGCTCATTTGGAGTTTATGAAGAGAACATTACAAGAGCTACATGAAAAAGAACTGATTTTCTCAGAGTTGCATCAAGTTTATATTATTCTTTCTTCTTTGGATGACTCTTATGATGATTATGTGTCTTCACTGGAAGTTTTGACCAGAGATGAACTGACATTGACTGGCATAATAGGAAGACTGTTAGAAGAGTCTAGAAGAAGGCAAGATAGAAAACAACTGAGAGAGAAACAACCACAGGAAGAACCACAGAGAGAGAAACAACCACAATCTTCAACTGCCTATATTGTTAGGAAATGTTATTCTTGTGGGGCTAAGGGTCATATAGCCAGATTCTGTAAAATGGGTAAAAAGCAGAATGCTAGTAATATGCAGAGAGCTTATAATGATGTTAGTGTAGCTATATCAAGTACAAATAAAAATGTAAGCCATGATAGTTGGATAATAGACAGTGGAGCATCTCAGTGTATAACTAAAAGTAAAGAGAGATTTGTTAATATGACTGAAAGTAAACAGCATGTATCATTAGCAAATGGCTGGAAATTGAGAGTATCTGGAGAAGGTAATGCATATTGTTCATGTATTAATGAAAATTTACCAATGTTATATGTACCTAACCTTATATATAACTTACTATCTGTGAGAGAATTGGTAAAAGCAGGGTTTGTGGTAACTTTTCAGGGAGATAAATGTTTAATTGAAAAACAAGGTAAAAGAGTTACTGCAAGATTGCATGATGGCTTATATATTATCCATGATAGTCCATTAAATAAGGCCAATTCAGTTTATGAAAATAGAAAGCCTCATGATGAATGTATTCATTTGCTCCATAGACGTATGGGACATTTAAATTTCAAAATTTTAAAGAAAACTGTTGAGTTATCTAATGGTATAAAATTAAAACCTTGTGCAAGATATTTAAATTGTAATGCTTGCAATCAGGAAAAGAGCAAGGTAATTCCTGCAAACAGGTTAAATGGATTTAAAACCAAGGAACCATTAGAGGTTGTATTTGCTGATCTCATTGGCCCTAAGAAACCCAGTTTAGGTGGAGCCTGTTATATATTGAGCATAGTTGATCATTTTTCTAGATATGGTTTCTGTTATCTGATGAAAACAAAAACAGAAACATATCAGCATTTTGTAAACTGGTTAAGGTTTGTTGAACGAAAAATGAAAAAGAAACTGGTTAGTTTAGTAACAGATAATGGTACTGAGTTTACCAATAAGAGATTTGAAGATATGCTAAAGAGAGCTGGTATTGAACATAAGCGTTCTGCTCCTTTTCGGCCACAACATAATGCGCATATTGAACGTAGAGGTCAGACATTACAGGATATGTCTAGAACCATGATTTCAGATTCTGGTTTACCAGAGAGGCTCTGGGGTGAAGCTATAATGTGTGCTAACCATGTTTTGAACAATGTAGTGAATGCAACAACTGGTGAATTGCCATTTACCCATTGGTATGGTAGGAAACCAAATCTTAGTTATTTGCATACATTTGGTGCACCAGCATGGGTGCATATTCCCACACAAGTAAGGCGAAAGGGACAACACAGAGCACGGAAATTATGTTTTGTAGGGTATGAATCTAATCATAGATCATTTAGATTCTGGGAGCCAGGTACTACTAGAGTATATTGTAGTGCAAGTGCTAAATTCCTTGAGCATGTTGGATGGAGTAAACTGGAACAGGAATACAAGGAACAAGATAGTATCGTTGTTGAGGATCCATTGTTTCCTGATGATTCTGATAAGAAAAGTACTGATGATAGGATAGTGAAAGAATCCTCAATAGAGGAACCATCTATGGATGATGTAGAAGATACTTCGATAGGGGAGGAAAAGGAAGAGGAAATTCCAACAACTTGTACTAAATTGCCTAGGAGGTCAACTAGGGAGAGACGTCCACCTGATAGATATCAGGCAAGTATTGTATGCCAGATTAATGTGGAACCGTCTAATTATAATGAACTTAAGCTGTATCCAACAAAGGAACAGGTAGCTTGGCAGGAAGCTATGAATAAGGAATTAAAATCTTTAAAGGATCTTGAGGTATATGAAGATGTACAGTTACCACCAGGTGAGCGTGCAATAGGTTGCAGATGGGTGTATAAATTAAAGACTGGTGTGGATGGCACTGTTACCCATAAAGCAAGATTAGTTGCTCAGGGATTTGCTCAATCAGATAAGGATTATGATGAGGTATTTGCACCTAGTCTGAGAGCAAATACATTGAGAGGAGCATTAGTTTGGGCAGCTAAAAATAAATGCATAATTAATCATGTAGATGTCGAAACTGCATATCTACATGCACCTTTACAACATACCATTTATATGAGAAAGCCATTAAGTTTAAAAGATGATGGAAAAAATAATTATTGGAAATTAAAGAAAAGTCTTTATGGTTTAAAGCAATCAGGTTATGAATGGAATAAATGCATTGTAAAAGAATTAGTTTCCATGGATTTTAAAGCTGGTATAGCTGATCCTTGTTTATTTAGGAGAGAGAAAGATGGTTTGATTTCTCTGTTGCTATTATTTACAGATGATATAGCGATTATAACAAAGACTGAACAAGAAGCAAATGATATTGTTTCTGAATTACAAAGAAAGTTCAAGATTAGAAATTTAGGAGAAATTAAACATTATTTGGGTCTTGATATAATGAAGACAAATAGAGGATTCAAAATTTCGCAAGCTAAGAAGATTAGCCAATTGTTAAAAAGATATAACCTGGAGAATTGTAAAACTGCTAAGACACCAATGGATCAGGGATTTACAAATAGTGATACTAAATGTCCTGTGTTTGATAAGGAGATATATCAGTCTCTAATTGGTAGTCTCTCATATTTGAGTAATTGGTCTAGGCCAGATATATCTTACAGCGTAAATCAACTGGCTAGATATAATGCTGAACCAAATGAAAGGCATTGGCAAGCAGCTAAACGAATACTTAGATATCTAAAGCACACAATACATTATTCTTTATATTTAGAACCGAGAAATGAATTAGTGTTATCTGCATATGCTGATGCAAGTTTTGCTACTGATGCAATGACTCGCAAATCAACATCAGGTATAGTGGTAATGTTGGGTAATGCTTTAATAGGGTGGAAATCTATTAGGCAACAACATATTAGTTTATCCACTATGGAAGCAGAATTCTCGAGTTTATCATTAATGTGTACAGAATTGGTATATTATAAACAATTGTTAAAGGATATAGGAATTACTGTACAGGAGCCATTTATTGTGTATGAAGACAATCAATCTGCCATTAGTATGGCTAATAGTTTAGCTGTGAAAACAAGGTCGAAACATACTGATTTGAGATATCTGAATGTTAGACAATGTGTTCAAAATAAAATGGTTAAGTTGGAATACTGCATGACTGAACAGAATATTGCAGATCATTTCACTAAAGCGCAAGGTGCAATTAAACACAAAGAGTGTTGTGAAAACTATGGTTTAAAGATGTAAGGTATTATATATTGATCTACCCAAAGGGGAGAATGTTAGGTCTCTGACCATAACTAATATTGGATAGAACAATATATGTCTAGCTTTTAACAGCTATAAGTCTGTTTAGCTTAGGTGTTGCAGACTGCCACAAGAGGGAGCTAGAGTTCACAGCTTATTTCTATGGGAGTCCCTCTCTGTTTGTCTTTGGTCTCTGCTACTCAGAGTGTGTGCTCTCTGCTACTCATTAGAGCAAGGCCT
>JALIGW010000080.1:691196-721669 GCA_023053685.1 Diadophis punctatus similis | reverse complement strand
AGTAAACTTTAATTCAAGTTAGTATATCTGTGTGTGGCTGAGTACTTATTCACAACTGATCTCAATCTAAACGTTTCTGTATGCACAACCTTGGTAACACAAGGAATACTCTGCTAATACATTAACACTGGTTATGGGCCCAGAGAGATATTGAGAGTTAGTGTGAATATTCAGTTTCATACTCAGACAGCTAACTTGTGGTTTACTGTTAAATTAACAATGGCACAAGAACAGTCAACTAGCTTATCCCTGATAACCAGGTTAGATGGAACTAACTATGTTTCCTGGTCTATGAAGTGCAGCTTACTTTTGCGTAAAGAAGGATTATGGACTGTGGTTAATAATCCACCTGATATAACAGCTTGGGATCCAACAAATGATGAAGATAAGAAGAAAATAGCTGCCTTTAACCGGGATAATGAAAAGGCTCTTAGTATTATTGGACTGACACTGAGTGATCAGCAACTGGTCCATATTCATGGTGAAGATTCTGCTGCCCAAGTGTTGGAGTACCTTAAAGAGACTTTATGTTCGAGATAGTGTTGGTGCGCATATACACCTTACACGTAAACTGTTCAGAGCACGTTTGTTAAAAGGTGGTGACATGTTAGCTCATTTGGAGTTTATGAAGAGAACATTACAAGAGCTACATGAAAAAGAACTGATTTTCTCAGAGTTGCATCAAGTTTATATTATTCTTTCTTCTTTGGATGACTCTTATGATGATTATGTGTCTTCACTGGAAGTTTTGACCAGAGATGAACTGACATTGACTGGCATAATAGGAAGACTGTTAGAAGAGTCTAGAAGAAGGCAAGATAGAAAACAACTGAGAGAGAAACAACCACAGGAAGAACCACAGAGAGAGAAACAACCACAATCTTCAACTGCCTATATTGTTAGGAAATGTTATTCTTGTGGGGCTAAGGGTCATATAGCCAGATTCTGTAAAATGGGTAAAAAGCAGAATGCTAGTAATATGCAGAGAGCTTATAATGATGTTAGTGTAGCTATATCAAGTACAAATAAAAATGTAAGCCATGATAGTTGGATAATAGACAGTGGAGCATCTCAGTGTATAACTAAAAGTAAAGAGAGATTTGTTAATATGACTGAAAGTAAACAGCATGTATCATTAGCAAATGGCTGGAAATTGAGAGTATCTGGAGAAGGTAATGCATATTGTTCATGTATTAATGAAAATTTACCAATGTTATATGTACCTAACCTTATATATAACTTACTATCTGTGAGAGAATTGGTAAAAGCAGGGTTTGTGGTAACTTTTCAGGGAGATAAATGTTTAATTGAAAAACAAGGTAAAAGAGTTACTGCAAGATTGCATGATGGCTTATATATTATCCATGATAGTCCATTAAATAAGGCCAATTCAGTTTATGAAAATAGAAAGCCTCATGATGAATGTATTCATTTGCTCCATAGACGTATGGGACATTTAAATTTCAAAATTTTAAAGAAAACTGTTGAGTTATCTAATGGTATAAAATTAAAACCTTGTGCAAGATATTTAAATTGTAATGCTTGCAATCAGGAAAAGAGCAAGGTAATTCCTGCAAACAGGTTAAATGGATTTAAAAACCAAGGAACCATTAGAGGTTGTATTTGCTGATCTCATTGGCCCTAAGAAACCCAGTTTAGGTGGAGCCTGTTATATATTGAGCATAGTTGATCATTTTTCTAGATATGGTTTCTGTTATCTGATGAAAACAAAAACAGAAACATATCAGCATTTTGTAAACTGGTTAAGGTTTGTTGAACGAAAAATGAAAAAGAAACTGGTTAGTTTAGTAACAGATAATGGTACTGAGTTTACCAATAAGAGATTTGAAGATATGCTAAAGAGAGCTGGTATTGAACATAAGCGTTCTGCTCCTTTTCGGCCACAACATAATGCGCATATTGAACGTAGAGGTCAGACATTACAGGATATGTCTAGAACCATGATTTCAGATTCTGGTTTACCAGAGAGGCTCTGGGGTGAAGCTATAATGTGTGCTAACCATGTTTTGAACAATGTAGTGAATGCAACAACTGGTGAATTGCCATTTACCCATTGGTATGGTAGGAAACCAAATCTTAGTTATTTGCATACATTTGGTGCACCAGCATGGGTGCATATTCCCACACAAGTAAGGCGAAAGGGACAACACAGAGCACGGAAATTATGTTTTGTAGGGTATGAATCTAATCATAGATCATTTAGATTCTGGGAGCCAGGTACTACTAGAGTATATTGTAGTGCAAGTGCTAAATTCCTTGAGCATGTTGGATGGAGTAAACTGGAACAGGAATACAAGGAACAAGATAGTATCGTTGTTGAGGATCCATTGTTTCCTGATGATTCTGATAAGAAAAGTACTGATGATAGGATAGTGAAAGAATCCTCAATAGAGGAACCATCTATGGATGATGTAGAAGATACTTCGATAGGGGAGGAAAAGGAAGAGGAAATTCCAACAACTTGTACTAAATTGCCTAGGAGGTCAACTAGGGAGAGACGTCCACCTGATAGATATCAGGCAAGTATTGTATGCCAGATTAATGTGGAACCGTCTAATTATAATGAACTTAAGCTGTATCCAACAAAGGAACAGGTAGCTTGGCAGGAAGCTATGAATAAGGAATTAAAATCTTTAAAGGATCTTGAGGTATATGAAGATGTACAGTTACCACCAGGTGAGCGTGCAATAGGTTGCAGATGGGTGTATAAATTAAAGACTGGTGTGGATGGCACTGTTACCCATAAAGCAAGATTAGTTGCTCAGGGATTTGCTCAATCAGATAAGGATTATGATGAGGTATTTGCACCTAGTCTGAGAGCAAATACATTGAGAGGAGCATTAGTTTGGGCAGCTAAAAATAAATGCATAATTAATCATGTAGATGTCGAAACTGCATATCTACATGCACCTTTACAACATACCATTTATATGAGAAAGCCATTAAGTTTAAAAGATGATGGAAAAAATAATTATTGGAAATTAAAGAAAAGTCTTTATGGTTTAAAAGCAATCAGGTTATGAATGGAATAAATGCATTGTAAAAGAATTAGTTTCCATGGATTTTAAAGCTGGTATAGCTGATCCTTGTTTATTTAGGAGAGAGAAAGATGGTTTGATTTCTCTGTTGCTATTATTTACAGATGATATAGCGATTATAACAAAGACTGAACAAGAAGCAAATGATATTGTTTCTGAATTACAAAGAAAGTTCAAGATTAGAAATTTAGGAGAAATTAAACATTATTTGGGTCTTGATATAATGAAGACAAATAGAGGATTCAAAATTTCGCAAGCTAAGAAGATTAGCCAATTGTTAAAAAGATATAACCTGGAGAATTGTAAAACTGCTAAGACACCAATGGATCAGGGATTTACAAATAGTGATACTAAATGTCCTGTGTTTGATAAGGAGATATATCAGTCTCTAATTGGTAGTCTCTCATATTTGAGTAATTGGTCTAGGCCAGATATATCTTACAGCGTAAATCAACTGGCTAGATATAATGCTGAACCAAATGAAAGGCATTGGCAAGCAGCTAAACGAATACTTAGATATCTAAAGCACACAATACATTATTCTTTATATTTAGAACCGAGAAATGAATTAGTGTTATCTGCATATGCTGATGCAAGTTTTGCTACTGATGCAATGACTCGCAAATCAACATCAGGTATAGTGGTAATGTTGGGTAATGCTTTAATAGGGTGGAAATCTATTAGGCAACAACATATTAGTTTATCCACTATGGAAGCAGAATTCTCGAGTTTATCATTAATGTGTACAGAATTGGTATATTATAAAACAATTGTTAAAGGATATAGGAATTACTGTACAGGAGCCATTTATTGTGTATGAAGACAATCAATCTGCCATTAGTATGGCTAATAGTTTAGCTGTGAAAACAAGGTCGAAACATACTGATTTGAGATATCTGAATGTTAGACAATGTGTTCAAAATAAAATGGTTAAGTTGGAATACTGCATGACTGAACAGAATATTGCAGATCATTTCACTAAAGCGCAAGGTGCAATTAAACACAAAGAGTGTTGTGAAAACTATGGTTTAAAGATGTAAGGTATTATATATTGATCTACCCAAAGGGGAGAATGTTAGGTCTCTGACCATAACTAATATTGGATAGAACAATATATGTCTAGCTTTTAACAGCTATAAGTCTGTTTAGCTTAGGTGTTGCAGACTGCCACAAGAGGGAGCTAGAGTTCACAGCTTATTTCTATGGGAGTCCCTCTCTGTTTGTCTTTGGTCTCTGCTACTCAGAGTGTGTGCTCTCTGCTACTCATTAGAGCAAGGCCTAGAGTATGTATGCTCTGCATTTCTCTCTGTGTTGTAGTTATGTATTATAGCTGAAATGTATTTGTACTGGATAATACTTGGATTGTCATTATGACTATTAAGTGTATGACTTTGGACTGTTTATAGGAACATGCTATTTCTTAAAGTAAACTTTAATTCAAGTTAGTATATCTGTGTGTGGCTGAGTACTTATTCACAACTGATCTCAATCTAAACGTTTTCTGTATGCACAACCTTGGTAACACAAGGAATACTCTGCTAATACATTAACACTGGTTATGGGCCCAGAGAGATATTGAGAGTTAGTGTGAATATTCAGTTTCATACTCAGACAGCTAACTTGTGGTTTACTGTTAAATTAACAATGGCACAAGAACAGTCAACTAGCTTATCCCTGATAACCAGGTTAGATGGAACTAACTATGTTTCCTGGTCTATGAAGTGCAGCTTACTTTTGCGTAAAGAAGGATTATGGACTGTGGTTAATAATCCACCTGATATAACAGCTTGGGATCCAACAAATGATGAAGATAAGAAGAAAATAGCTGCCTTTAAACCGGGATAATGAAAAGGCTCTTAGTATTATTGGACTGACACTGAGTGATCAGCAACTGGTCCATATTCATGGTGAAGATTCTGCTGCCAAGTGTTGGAGTACCTTAAAGAGACTTTATGTTCGAGATAGTGTTGGTGCGCATATACACCTTACACGTAAACTGTTCAGAGCACGTTTGTTAAAAGGTGGTGACATGTTAGCTCATTTGGAGTTTATGAAGAGAACATTACAAGAGCTACATGAAAAAGAACTGATTTTCTCAGAGTTGCATCAAGTTTATATTATTCTTTCTTCTTTGGATGACTCTTATGATGATTATGTGTCTTCACTGGAAGTTTTGACCAGAGATGAACTGACATTGACTGGCATAATAGGAAGACTGTTAGAAGAGTCTAGAAGAAGGCAAGATAGAAAACAACTGAGAGAGAAACAACCACAGGAAGAACCACAGAGAGAGAAACAACCACAATCTTCAACTGCCTATATTGTTAGGAAATGTTATTCTTGTGGGGCTAAGGGTCATATAGCCAGATTCTGTAAAATGGGTAAAAAGCAGAATGCTAGTAATATGCAGAGAGCTTATAATGATGTTAGTGTAGCTATATCAAGTACAAATAAAAATGTAAGCCATGATAGTTGGATAATAGACAGTGGAGCATCTCAGTGTATAACTAAAAGTAAAGAGAGATTTGTTAATATGACTGAAAGTAAACAGCATGTATCATTAGCAAATGGCTGGAAATTGAGAGTATCTGGAGAAGGTAATGCATATTGTTCATGTATTAATGAAAATTTACCAATGTTATATGTACCTAACCTTATATATAACTTACTATCTGTGAGAGAATTGGTAAAAGCAGGGTTTGTGGTAACTTTTCAGGGAGATAAATGTTTAATTGAAAAACAAGGTAAAAGAGTTACTGCAAGATTGCATGATGGCTTATATATTATCCATGATAGTCCATTAAATAAGGCCAATTCAGTTTATGAAAATAGAAAGCCTCATGATGAATGTATTCATTTGCTCCATAGACGTATGGGACATTTAAATTTCAAAATTTTAAAGAAAACTGTTGAGTTATCTAATGGTATAAAATTAAAACCTTGTGCAAGATATTTAAATTGTAATGCTTGCAATCAGGAAAAGAGCAAGGTAATTCCTGCAAACAGGTTAAATGGATTTAAAACCAAGGAACCATTAGAGGTTGTATTTGCTGATCTCATTGGCCCTAAGAAACCCAGTTTAGGTGGAGCCTGTTATATATTGAGCATAGTTGATCATTTTTCTAGATATGGTTTCTGTTATCTGATGAAAACAAAAACAGAAACATATCAGCATTTTGTAAACTGGTTAAGGTTTGTTGAACGAAAAATGAAAAAGAAACTGGTTAGTTTAGTAACAGATAATGGTACTGAGTTTACCAATAAGAGATTTGAAGATATGCTAAAGAGAGCTGGTATTGAACATAAGCGTTCTGCTCCTTTTCGGCCACAACATAATGCGCATATTGAACGTAGAGGTCAGACATTACAGGATATGTCTAGAACCATGATTTCAGATTCTGGTTTACCAGAGAGGCTCTGGGGTGAAGCTATAATGTGTGCTAACCATGTTTTGAACAATGTAGTGAATGCAACAACTGGTGAATTGCCATTTACCCATTGGTATGGTAGGAAACCAAATCTTAGTTATTTGCATACATTTGGTGCACCAGCATGGGTGCATATTCCCACACAAGTAAGGCGAAAGGGACAACACAGAGCACGGAAATTATGTTTTGTAGGGTATGAATCTAATCATAGATCATTTAGATTCTGGGAGCCAGGTACTACTAGAGTATATTGTAGTGCAAGTGCTAAATTCCTTGAGCATGTTGGATGGAGTAAACTGGAACAGGAATACAAGGAACAAGATAGTATCGTTGTTGAGGATCCATTGTTTCCTGATGATTCTGATAAGAAAAGTACTGATGATAGGATAGTGAAAGAATCCTCAATAGAGGAACCATCTATGGATGATGTAGAAGATACTTCGATAGGGGAGGAAAAGGAAGAGGAAATTCCAACAACTTGTACTAAATTGCCTAGGAGGTCAACTAGGGAGAGACGTCCACCTGATAGATATCAGGCAAGTATTGTATGCCAGATTAATGTGGAACCGTCTAATTATAATGAACTTAAGCTGTATCCAACAAAGGAACAGGTAGCTTGGCAGGAAGCTATGAATAAGGAATTAAAATCTTTAAAGGATCTTGAGGTATATGAAGATGTACAGTTACCACCAGGTGAGCGTGCAATAGGTTGCAGATGGGTGTATAAATTAAAGACTGGTGTGGATGGCACTGTTACCCATAAAGCAAGATTAGTTGCTCAGGGATTTGCTCAATCAGATAAGGATTATGATGAGGTATTTGCACCTAGTCTGAGAGCAAATACATTGAGAGGAGCATTAGTTTGGGCAGCTAAAAATAAATGCATAATTAATCATGTAGATGTCGAAACTGCATATCTACATGCACCTTTACAACATACCATTTATATGAGAAAGCCATTAAGTTTAAAAGATGATGGAAAAAATAATTATTGGAAATTAAAGAAAAGTCTTTATGGTTTAAAGCAATCAGGTTATGAATGGAATAAATGCATTGTAAAAGAATTAGTTTCCATGGATTTTAAAGCTGGTATAGCTGATCCTTGTTTATTTAGGAGAGAGAAAGATGGTTTGATTTCTCTGTTGCTATTATTTACAGATGATATAGCGATTATAACAAAGACTGAACAAGAAGCAAATGATATTGTTTCTGAATTACAAAGAAAGTTCAAGATTAGAAATTTAGGAGAAATTAAACATTATTTGGGTCTTGATATAATGAAGACAAATAGAGGATTCAAAATTTCGCAAGCTAAGAAGATTAGCCAATTGTTAAAAAGATATAACCTGGAGAATTGTAAAACTGCTAAGACACCAATGGATCAGGGATTTACAAATAGTGATACTAAATGTCCTGTGTTTGATAAGGAGATATATCAGTCTCTAATTGGTAGTCTCTCATATTTGAGTAATTGGTCTAGGCCAGATATATCTTACAGCGTAAATCAACTGGCTAGATATAATGCTGAACCAAATGAAAGGCATTGGCAAGCAGCTAAACGAATACTTAGATATCTAAAGCACACAATACATTATTCTTTATATTTAGAACCGAGAAATGAATTAGTGTTATCTGCATATGCTGATGCAAGTTTTGCTACTGATGCAATGACTCGCAAATCAACATCAGGTATAGTGGTAATGTTGGGTAATGCTTTAATAGGGTGGAAATCTATTAGGCAACAACATATTAGTTTATCCACTATGGAAGCAGAATTCTCGAGTTTATCATTAATGTGTACAGAATTGGTATATTATAAACAATTGTTAAAGGATATAGGAATTACTGTACAGGAGCCATTTATTGTGTATGAAGACAATCAATCTGCCATTAGTATGGCTAATAGTTTAGCTGTGAAAACAAGGTCGAAACATACTGATTTGAGATATCTGAATGTTAGACAATGTGTTCAAAATAAAATGGTTAAGTTGGAATACTGCATGACTGAACAGAATATTGCAGATCATTTCACTAAAGCGCAAGGTGCAATTAAACACAAAGAGTGTTGTGAAAACTATGGTTTAAAGATGTAAGGTATTATATATTGATCTACCCAAAGGGGAGAATGTTAGGTCTCTGACCATAACTAATATTGGATAGAACAATATATGTCTAGCTTTTAACAGCTATAAGTCTGTTTAGCTTAGGTGTTGCAGACTGCCACAAGAGGGAGCTAGAGTTCACAGCTTATTTCTATGGGAGTCCCTCTCTGTTTGTCTTTGGTCTCTGCTACTCAGAGTGTGTGCTCTCTGCTACTCATTAGAGCAAGGCCTAGAGTATGTATGCTCTGCATTTCTCTCTGTGTTGTAGTTATGTATTATAGCTGAAATGTATTTGTACTGGATAATACTTGGATTGTCATTATGACTATTAAGTGTATGACTTTGGACTGTTTATAGGAACATGCTATTTCTTAAAGTAAACTTTAATTCAAGTTAGTATATCTGTGTGTGGCTGAGTACTTATTCACAACTGATCTCAATCTAAACGTTTCTGTATGCACAACCTTGGTAACACAAGGAATACTCTGCTAATACATTAACACTGGTTATGGGCCCAGAGAGATATTGAGAGTTAGTGTGAATATTCAGTTTCATACTCAGACAGCTAACTTGTGGTTTACTGTTAAATTAACAATGGCACAAGAACAGTCAACTAGCTTATCCCTGATAACCAGGTTAGATGGAACTAACTATGTTTCCTGGTCTATGAAGTGCAGCTTACTTTTGCGTAAAGAAGGATTATGGACTGTGGTTAATAATCCACCTGATATAACAGCTTGGGATCCAACAAATGATGAAGATAAGAAGAAAATAGCTGCCTTTAACCGGGATAATGAAAAGGCTCTTAGTATTATTGGACTGACACTGAGTGATCAGCAACTGGTCCATATTCATGGTGAAGATTCTGCTGCCAAGTGTTGGAGTACCTTAAAGAGACTTTATGTTCGAGATAGTGTTGGTGCGCATATACACCTTACACGTAAACTGTTCAGAGCACGTTTGTTAAAAGGTGGTGACATGTTAGCTCATTTGGAGTTTATGAAGAGAACATTACAAGAGCTACATGAAAAAGAACTGATTTTCTCAGAGTTGCATCAAGTTTATATTATTCTTTCTTCTTTGGATGACTCTTATGATGATTATGTGTCTTCACTGGAAGTTTTGACCAGAGATGAACTGACATTGACTGGCATAATAGGAAGACTGTTAGAAGAGTCTAGAAGAAGGCAAGATAGAAAACAACTGAGAGAGAAACAACCACAGGAAGAACCACAGAGAGAGAAACAACCACAATCTTCAACTGCCTATATTGTTAGGAAATGTTATTCTTGTGGGGCTAAGGGTCATATAGCCAGATTCTGTAAAATGGGTAAAAAGCAGAATGCTAGTAATATGCAGAGAGCTTATAATGATGTTAGTGTAGCTATATCAAGTACAAATAAAAATGTAAGCCATGATAGTTGGATAATAGACAGTGGAGCATCTCAGTGTATAACTAAAAGTAAAGAGAGATTTGTTAATATGACTGAAAGTAAACAGCATGTATCATTAGCAAATGGCTGGAAATTGAGAGTATCTGGAGAAGGTAATGCATATTGTTCATGTATTAATGAAAATTTACCAATGTTATATGTACCTAACCTTATATATAACTTACTATCTGTGAGAGAATTGGTAAAAGCAGGGTTTGTGGTAACTTTTCAGGGAGATAAATGTTTAATTGAAAAACAAGGTAAAAGAGTTACTGCAAGATTGCATGATGGCTTATATATTATCCATGATAGTCCATTAAATAAGGCCAATTCAGTTTATGAAAATAGAAAGCCTCATGATGAATGTATTCATTTGCTCCATAGACGTATGGGACATTTAAATTTCAAAATTTTAAAGAAAACTGTTGAGTTATCTAATGGTATAAAATTAAAACCTTGTGCAAGATATTTAAATTGTAATGCTTGCAATCAGGAAAAGAGCAAGGTAATTCCTGCAAACAGGTTAAATGGATTTAAAACCAAGGAACCATTAGAGGTTGTATTTGCTGATCTCATTGGCCCTAAGAAACCCAGTTTAGGTGGAGCCTGTTATATATTGAGCATAGTTGATCATTTTTCTAGATATGGTTTCTGTTATCTGATGAAAACAAAAACAGAAACATATCAGCATTTTGTAAACTGGTTAAGGTTTGTTGAACGAAAAATGAAAAAGAAACTGGTTAGTTTAGTAACAGATAATGGTACTGAGTTTACCAATAAGAGATTTGAAGATATGCTAAAGAGAGCTGGTATTGAACATAAGCGTTCTGCTCCTTTTCGGCCACAACATAATGCGCATATTGAACGTAGAGGTCAGACATTACAGGATATGTCTAGAACCATGATTTCAGATTCTGGTTTACCAGAGAGGCTCTGGGGTGAAGCTATAATGTGTGCTAACCATGTTTTGAACAATGTAGTGAATGCAACAACTGGTGAATTGCCATTTACCCATTGGTATGGTAGGAAACCAAATCTTAGTTATTTGCATACATTTGGTGCACCAGCATGGGTGCATATTCCCACACAAGTAAGGCGAAAGGGACAACACAGAGCACGGAAATTATGTTTTGTAGGGTATGAATCTAATCATAGATCATTTAGATTCTGGGAGCCAGGTACTACTAGAGTATATTGTAGTGCAAGTGCTAAATTCCTTGAGCATGTTGGATGGAGTAAACTGGAACAGGAATACAAGGAACAAGATAGTATCGTTGTTGAGGATCCATTGTTTCCTGATGATTCTGATAAGAAAAGTACTGATGATAGGATAGTGAAAGAATCCTCAATAGAGGAACCATCTATGGATGATGTAGAAGATACTTCGATAGGGGAGGAAAAGGAAGAGGAAATTCCAACAACTTGTACTAAATTGCCTAGGAGGTCAACTAGGGAGAGACGTCCACCTGATAGATATCAGGCAAGTATTGTATGCCAGATTAATGTGGAACCGTCTAATTATAATGAACTTAAGCTGTATCCAACAAAGGAACAGGTAGCTTGGCAGGAAGCTATGAATAAGGAATTAAAATCTTTAAAGGATCTTGAGGTATATGAAGATGTACAGTTACCACCAGGTGAGCGTGCAATAGGTTGCAGATGGGTGTATAAATTAAAGACTGGTGTGGATGGCACTGTTACCCATAAAGCAAGATTAGTTGCTCAGGGATTTGCTCAATCAGATAAGGATTATGATGAGGTATTTGCACCTAGTCTGAGAGCAAATACATTGAGAGGAGCATTAGTTTGGGCAGCTAAAAATAAATGCATAATTAATCATGTAGATGTCGAAACTGCATATCTACATGCACCTTTACAACATACCATTTATATGAGAAAGCCATTAAGTTTAAAAGATGATGGAAAAAATAATTATTGGAAATTAAAGAAAAGTCTTTATGGTTTAAAGCAATCAGGTTATGAATGGAATAAATGCATTGTAAAAGAATTAGTTTCCATGGATTTTAAAGCTGGTATAGCTGATCCTTGTTTATTTAGGAGAGAGAAAGATGGTTTGATTTCTCTGTTGCTATTATTTACAGATGATATAGCGATTATAACAAAGACTGAACAAGAAGCAAATGATATTGTTTCTGAATTACAAAGAAAGTTCAAGATTAGAAATTTAGGAGAAATTAAACATTATTTGGGTCTTGATATAATGAAGACAAATAGAGGATTCAAAATTTCGCAAGCTAAGAAGATTAGCCAATTGTTAAAAAGATATAACCTGGAGAATTGTAAAACTGCTAAGACACCAATGGATCAGGGATTTACAAATAGTGATACTAAATGTCCTGTGTTTGATAAGGAGATATATCAGTCTCTAATTGGTAGTCTCTCATATTTGAGTAATTGGTCTAGGCCAGATATATCTTACAGCGTAAATCAACTGGCTAGATATAATGCTGAACCAAATGAAAGGCATTGGCAAGCAGCTAAACGAATACTTAGATATCTAAAGCACACAATACATTATTCTTTATATTTAGAACCGAGAAATGAATTAGTGTTATCTGCATATGCTGATGCAAGTTTTGCTACTGATGCAATGACTCGCAAATCAACATCAGGTATAGTGGTAATGTTGGGTAATGCTTTAATAGGGTGGAAATCTATTAGGCAACAACATATTAGTTTATCCACTATGGAAGCAGAATTCTCGAGTTTATCATTAATGTGTACAGAATTGGTATATTATAAACAATTGTTAAAGGATATAGGAATTACTGTACAGGAGCCATTTATTGTGTATGAAGACAATCAATCTGCCATTAGTATGGCTAATAGTTTAGCTGTGAAAACAAGGTCGAAACATACTGATTTGAGATATCTGAATGTTAGACAATGTGTTCAAAATAAAATGGTTAAGTTGGAATACTGCATGACTGAACAGAATATTGCAGATCATTTCACTAAAGCGCAAGGTGCAATTAAACACAAAGAGTGTTGTGAAAACTATGGTTTAAAGATGTAAGGTATTATATATTGATCTACCCAAAGGGGAGAATGTTAGGTCTCTGACCATAACTAATATTGGATAGAACAATATATGTCTAGCTTTTAACAGCTATAAGTCTGTTTAGCTTAGGTGTTGCAGACTGCCACAAGAGGGAGCTAGAGTTCACAGCTTATTTCTATGGGAGTCCCTCTCTGTTTGTCTTTGGTCTCTGCTACTCAGAGTGTGTGCTCTCTGCTACTCATTAGAGCAAGGCCTAGAGTATGTATGCTCTGCATTTCTCTCTGTGTTGTAGTTATGTATTATAGCTGAAATGTATTTGTACTGGATAATACTTGGATTGTCATTATGACTATTAAGTGTATGACTTTGGACTGTTTATAGGAACATGCTATTTCTTAAAGTAAACTTTAATTCAAGTTAGTATATCTGTGTGTGGCTGAGTACTTATTCACAACTGATCTCAATCTAAACGTTTCTGTATGCACAACCTTGGTAACACAAGGAATACTCTGCTAATACATTAACACTGGTTATGGGCCCAGAGAGATATTGAGAGTTAGTGTGAATATTCAGTTTCATACTCAGACAGCTAACTTGTGGTTTACTGTTAAATTAACAATGGCACAAGAACAGTCAACTAGCTTATCCCTGATAACCAGGTTAGATGGAACTAACTATGTTTCCTGGTCTATGAAGTGCAGCTTACTTTTGCGTAAAGAAGGATTATGGACTGTGGTTAATAATCCACCTGATATAACAGCTTGGGATCCAACAAATGATGAAGATAAGAAGAAAATAGCTGCCTTTAACCGGGATAATGAAAAGGCTCTTAGTATTATTGGACTGACACTGAGTGATCAGCAACTGGTCCATATTCATGGTGAAGATTCTGCTGCCAAGTGTTGGAGTACCTTAAAGAGACTTTATGTTCGAGATAGTGTTGGTGCGCATATACACCTTACACGTAAACTGTTCAGAGCACGTTTGTTAAAAGGTGGTGACATGTTAGCTCATTTGGAGTTTATGAAGAGAACATTACAAGAGCTACATGAAAAAGAACTGATTTTCTCAGAGTTGCATCAAGTTTATATTATTCTTTCTTCTTTGGATGACTCTTATGATGATTATGTGTCTTCACTGGAAGTTTTGACCAGAGATGAACTGACATTGACTGGCATAATAGGAAGACTGTTAGAAGAGTCTAGAAGAAGGCAAGATAGAAAACAACTGAGAGAGAAACAACCACAGGAAGAACCACAGAGAGAGAAACAACCACAATCTTCAACTGCCTATATTGTTAGGAAATGTTATTCTTGTGGGGCTAAGGGTCATATAGCCAGATTCTGTAAAATGGGTAAAAAGCAGAATGCTAGTAATATGCAGAGAGCTTATAATGATGTTAGTGTAGCTATATCAAGTACAAATAAAAATGTAAGCCATGATAGTTGGATAATAGACAGTGGAGCATCTCAGTGTATAACTAAAAGTAAAGAGAGATTTGTTAATATGACTGAAAGTAAACAGCATGTATCATTAGCAAATGGCTGGAAATTGAGAGTATCTGGAGAAGGTAATGCATATTGTTCATGTATTAATGAAAATTTACCAATGTTATATGTACCTAACCTTATATATAACTTACTATCTGTGAGAGAATTGGTAAAAGCAGGGTTTGTGGTAACTTTTCAGGGAGATAAATGTTTAATTGAAAAACAAGGTAAAAGAGTTACTGCAAGATTGCATGATGGCTTATATATTATCCATGATAGTCCATTAAATAAGGCCAATTCAGTTTATGAAAATAGAAAGCCTCATGATGAATGTATTCATTTGCTCCATAGACGTATGGGACATTTAAATTTCAAAATTTTAAAGAAAACTGTTGAGTTATCTAATGGTATAAAATTAAAACCTTGTGCAAGATATTTAAATTGTAATGCTTGCAATCAGGAAAAGAGCAAGGTAATTCCTGCAAACAGGTTAAATGGATTTAAAACCAAGGAACCATTAGAGGTTGTATTTGCTGATCTCATTGGCCCTAAGAAACCCAGTTTAGGTGGAGCCTGTTATATATTGAGCATAGTTGATCATTTTTCTAGATATGGTTTCTGTTATCTGATGAAAACAAAAACAGAAACATATCAGCATTTTGTAAACTGGTTAAGGTTTGTTGAACGAAAAATGAAAAAGAAACTGGTTAGTTTAGTAACAGATAATGGTACTGAGTTTACCAATAAGAGATTTGAAGATATGCTAAAGAGAGCTGGTATTGAACATAAGCGTTCTGCTCCTTTTCGGCCACAACATAATGCGCATATTGAACGTAGAGGTCAGACATTACAGGATATGTCTAGAACCATGATTTCAGATTCTGGTTTACCAGAGAGGCTCTGGGGTGAAGCTATAATGTGTGCTAACCATGTTTTGAACAATGTAGTGAATGCAACAACTGGTGAATTGCCATTTACCCATTGGTATGGTAGGAAACCAAATCTTAGTTATTTGCATACATTTGGTGCACCAGCATGGGTGCATATTCCCACACAAGTAAGGCGAAAGGGACAACACAGAGCACGGAAATTATGTTTTGTAGGGTATGAATCTAATCATAGATCATTTAGATTCTGGGAGCCAGGTACTACTAGAGTATATTGTAGTGCAAGTGCTAAATTCCTTGAGCATGTTGGATGGAGTAAACTGGAACAGGAATACAAGGAACAAGATAGTATCGTTGTTGAGGATCCATTGTTTCCTGATGATTCTGATAAGAAAAGTACTGATGATAGGATAGTGAAAGAATCCTCAATAGAGGAACCATCTATGGATGATGTAGAAGATACTTCGATAGGGGAGGAAAAGGAAGAGGAAATTCCAACAACTTGTACTAAATTGCCTAGGAGGTCAACTAGGGAGAGACGTCCACCTGATAGATATCAGGCAAGTATTGTATGCCAGATTAATGTGGAACCGTCTAATTATAATGAACTTAAGCTGTATCCAACAAAGGAACAGGTAGCTTGGCAGGAAGCTATGAATAAGGAATTAAAATCTTTAAAGGATCTTGAGGTATATGAAGATGTACAGTTACCACCAGGTGAGCGTGCAATAGGTTGCAGATGGGTGTATAAATTAAAGACTGGTGTGGATGGCACTGTTACCCATAAAGCAAGATTAGTTGCTCAGGGATTTGCTCAATCAGATAAGGATTATGATGAGGTATTTGCACCTAGTCTGAGAGCAAATACATTGAGAGGAGCATTAGTTTGGGCAGCTAAAAATAAATGCATAATTAATCATGTAGATGTCGAAACTGCATATCTACATGCACCTTTACAACATACCATTTATATGAGAAAGCCATTAAGTTTAAAAGATGATGGAAAAAATAATTATTGGAAATTAAAGAAAAGTCTTTATGGTTTAAAGCAATCAGGTTATGAATGGAATAAATGCATTGTAAAAGAATTAGTTTCCATGGATTTTAAAGCTGGTATAGCTGATCCTTGTTTATTTAGGAGAGAGAAAGATGGTTTGATTTCTCTGTTGCTATTATTTACAGATGATATAGCGATTATAACAAAGACTGAACAAGAAGCAAATGATATTGTTTCTGAATTACAAAGAAAGTTCAAGATTAGAAATTTAGGAGAAATTAAACATTATTTGGGTCTTGATATAATGAAGACAAATAGAGGATTCAAAATTTCGCAAGCTAAGAAGATTAGCCAATTGTTAAAAAGATATAACCTGGAGAATTGTAAAACTGCTAAGACACCAATGGATCAGGGATTTACAAATAGTGATACTAAATGTCCTGTGTTTGATAAGGAGATATATCAGTCTCTAATTGGTAGTCTCTCATATTTGAGTAATTGGTCTAGGCCAGATATATCTTACAGCGTAAATCAACTGGCTAGATATAATGCTGAACCAAATGAAAGGCATTGGCAAGCAGCTAAACGAATACTTAGATATCTAAAGCACACAATACATTATTCTTTATATTTAGAACCGAGAAATGAATTAGTGTTATCTGCATATGCTGATGCAAGTTTTGCTACTGATGCAATGACTCGCAAATCAACATCAGGTATAGTGGTAATGTTGGGTAATGCTTTAATAGGGTGGAAATCTATTAGGCAACAACATATTAGTTTATCCACTATGGAAGCAGAATTCTCGAGTTTATCATTAATGTGTACAGAATTGGTATATTATAAACAATTGTTAAAGGATATAGGAATTACTGTACAGGAGCCATTTATTGTGTATGAAGACAATCAATCTGCCATTAGTATGGCTAATAGTTTAGCTGTGAAAACAAGGTCGAAACATACTGATTTGAGATATCTGAATGTTAGACAATGTGTTCAAAATAAAATGGTTAAGTTGGAATACTGCATGACTGAACAGAATATTGCAGATCATTTCACTAAAGCGCAAGGTGCAATTAAACACAAAGAGTGTTGTGAAAACTATGGTTTAAAGATGTAAGGTATTATATATTGATCTACCCAAAGGGGAGAATGTTAGGTCTCTGACCATAACTAATATTGGATAGAACAATATATGTCTAGCTTTTAACAGCTATAAGTCTGTTTAGCTTAGGTGTTGCAGACTGCCACAAGAGGGAGCTAGAGTTCACAGCTTATTTCTATGGGAGTCCCTCTCTGTTTGTCTTTGGTCTCTGCTACTCAGAGTGTGTGCTCTCTGCTACTCATTAGAGCAAGGCCTAGAGTATGTATGCTCTGCATTTCTCTCTGTGTTGTAGTTATGTATTATAGCTGAAATGTATTTGTACTGGATAATACTTGGATTGTCATTATGACTATTAAGTGTATGACTTTGGACTGTTTATAGGAACATGCTATTTCTTAAAGTAAACTTTAATTCAAGTTAGTATATCTGTGTGTGGCTGAGTACTTATTCACAACTGATCTCAATCTAAACGTTTCTGTATGCACAACCTTGGTAACACAAGGAATACTCTGCTAATACATTAACACTGGTTATGGGCCCAGAGAGATATTGAGAGTTAGTGTGAATATTCAGTTTCATACTCAGACAGCTAACTTGTGGTTTACTGTTAAATTAACAATGGCACAAGAACAGTCAACTAGCTTATCCCTGATAACCAGGTTAGATGGAACTAACTATGTTTCCTGGTCTATGAAGTGCAGCTTACTTTTGCGTAAAGAAGGATTATGGACTGTGGTTAATAATCCACCTGATATAACAGCTTGGGATCCAACAAATGATGAAGATAAGAAGAAAATAGCTGCCTTTAACCGGGATAATGAAAAGGCTCTTAGTATTATTGGACTGACACTGAGTGATCAGCAACTGGTCCATATTCATGGTGAAGATTCTGCTGCCAAGTGTTGGAGTACCTTAAAGAGACTTTATGTTCGAGATAGTGTTGGTGCGCATATACACCTTACACGTAAACTGTTCAGAGCACGTTTGTTAAAAGGTGGTGACATGTTAGCTCATTTGGAGTTTATGAAGAGAACATTACAAGAGCTACATGAAAAAGAACTGATTTTCTCAGAGTTGCATCAAGTTTATATTATTCTTTCTTCTTTGGATGACTCTTATGATGATTATGTGTCTTCACTGGAAGTTTTGACCAGAGATGAACTGACATTGACTGGCATAATAGGAAGACTGTTAGAAGAGTCTAGAAGAAGGCAAGATAGAAAACAACTGAGAGAGAAACAACCACAGGAAGAACCACAGAGAGAGAAACAACCACAATCTTCAACTGCCTATATTGTTAGGAAATGTTATTCTTGTGGGGCTAAGGGTCATATAGCCAGATTCTGTAAAATGGGTAAAAAGCAGAATGCTAGTAATATGCAGAGAGCTTATAATGATGTTAGTGTAGCTATATCAAGTACAAATAAAAATGTAAGCCATGATAGTTGGATAATAGACAGTGGAGCATCTCAGTGTATAACTAAAAGTAAAGAGAGATTTGTTAATATGACTGAAAGTAAACAGCATGTATCATTAGCAAATGGCTGGAAATTGAGAGTATCTGGAGAAGGTAATGCATATTGTTCATGTATTAATGAAAATTTACCAATGTTATATGTACCTAACCTTATATATAACTTACTATCTGTGAGAGAATTGGTAAAAGCAGGGTTTGTGGTAACTTTTCAGGGAGATAAATGTTTAATTGAAAAACAAGGTAAAAGAGTTACTGCAAGATTGCATGATGGCTTATATATTATCCATGATAGTCCATTAAATAAGGCCAATTCAGTTTATGAAAATAGAAAGCCTCATGATGAATGTATTCATTTGCTCCATAGACGTATGGGACATTTAAATTTCAAAATTTTAAAGAAAACTGTTGAGTTATCTAATGGTATAAAATTAAAACCTTGTGCAAGATATTTAAATTGTAATGCTTGCAATCAGGAAAAGAGCAAGGTAATTCCTGCAAACAGGTTAAATGGATTTAAAACCAAGGAACCATTAGAGGTTGTATTTGCTGATCTCATTGGCCCTAAGAAACCCAGTTTAGGTGGAGCCTGTTATATATTGAGCATAGTTGATCATTTTTCTAGATATGGTTTCTGTTATCTGATGAAAACAAAAACAGAAACATATCAGCATTTTGTAAACTGGTTAAGGTTTGTTGAACGAAAAATGAAAAAGAAACTGGTTAGTTTAGTAACAGATAATGGTACTGAGTTTACCAATAAGAGATTTGAAGATATGCTAAAGAGAGCTGGTATTGAACATAAGCGTTCTGCTCCTTTTCGGCCACAACATAATGCGCATATTGAACGTAGAGGTCAGACATTACAGGATATGTCTAGAACCATGATTTCAGATTCTGGTTTACCAGAGAGGCTCTGGGGTGAAGCTATAATGTGTGCTAACCATGTTTTGAACAATGTAGTGAATGCAACAACTGGTGAATTGCCATTTACCCATTGGTATGGTAGGAAACCAAATCTTAGTTATTTGCATACATTTGGTGCACCAGCATGGGTGCATATTCCCACACAAGTAAGGCGAAAGGGACAACACAGAGCACGGAAATTATGTTTTGTAGGGTATGAATCTAATCATAGATCATTTAGATTCTGGGAGCCAGGTACTACTAGAGTATATTGTAGTGCAAGTGCTAAATTCCTTGAGCATGTTGGATGGAGTAAACTGGAACAGGAATACAAGGAACAAGATAGTATCGTTGTTGAGGATCCATTGTTTCCTGATGATTCTGATAAGAAAAGTACTGATGATAGGATAGTGAAAGAATCCTCAATAGAGGAACCATCTATGGATGATGTAGAAGATACTTCGATAGGGGAGGAAAAGGAAGAGGAAATTCCAACAACTTGTACTAAATTGCCTAGGAGGTCAACTAGGGAGAGACGTCCACCTGATAGATATCAGGCAAGTATTGTATGCCAGATTAATGTGGAACCGTCTAATTATAATGAACTTAAGCTGTATCCAACAAAGGAACAGGTAGCTTGGCAGGAAGCTATGAATAAGGAATTAAAATCTTTAAAGGATCTTGAGGTATATGAAGATGTACAGTTACCACCAGGTGAGCGTGCAATAGGTTGCAGATGGGTGTATAAATTAAAGACTGGTGTGGATGGCACTGTTACCCATAAAGCAAGATTAGTTGCTCAGGGATTTGCTCAATCAGATAAGGATTATGATGAGGTATTTGCACCTAGTCTGAGAGCAAATACATTGAGAGGAGCATTAGTTTGGGCAGCTAAAAATAAATGCATAATTAATCATGTAGATGTCGAAACTGCATATCTACATGCACCTTTACAACATACCATTTATATGAGAAAGCCATTAAGTTTAAAAGATGATGGAAAAAATAATTATTGGAAATTAAAGAAAAGTCTTTATGGTTTAAAGCAATCAGGTTATGAATGGAATAAATGCATTGTAAAAGAATTAGTTTCCATGGATTTTAAAGCTGGTATAGCTGATCCTTGTTTATTTAGGAGAGAGAAAGATGGTTTGATTTCTCTGTTGCTATTATTTACAGATGATATAGCGATTATAACAAAGACTGAACAAGAAGCAAATGATATTGTTTCTGAATTACAAAGAAAGTTCAAGATTAGAAATTTAGGAGAAATTAAACATTATTTGGGTCTTGATATAATGAAGACAAATAGAGGATTCAAAATTTCGCAAGCTAAGAAGATTAGCCAATTGTTAAAAAGATATAACCTGGAGAATTGTAAAACTGCTAAGACACCAATGGATCAGGGATTTACAAATAGTGATACTAAATGTCCTGTGTTTGATAAGGAGATATATCAGTCTCTAATTGGTAGTCTCTCATATTTGAGTAATTGGTCTAGGCCAGATATATCTTACAGCGTAAATCAACTGGCTAGATATAATGCTGAACCAAATGAAAGGCATTGGCAAGCAGCTAAACGAATACTTAGATATCTAAAGCACACAATACATTATTCTTTATATTTAGAACCGAGAAATGAATTAGTGTTATCTGCATATGCTGATGCAAGTTTTGCTACTGATGCAATGACTCGCAAATCAACATCAGGTATAGTGGTAATGTTGGGTAATGCTTTAATAGGGTGGAAATCTATTAGGCAACAACATATTAGTTTATCCACTATGGAAGCAGAATTCTCGAGTTTATCATTAATGTGTACAGAATTGGTATATTATAAACAATTGTTAAAGGATATAGGAATTACTGTACAGGAGCCATTTATTGTGTATGAAGACAATCAATCTGCCATTAGTATGGCTAATAGTTTAGCTGTGAAAACAAGGTCGAAACATACTGATTTGAGATATCTGAATGTTAGACAATGTGTTCAAAATAAAATGGTTAAGTTGGAATACTGCATGACTGAACAGAATATTGCAGATCATTTCACTAAAGCGCAAGGTGCAATTAAACACAAAGAGTGTTGTGAAAACTATGGTTTAAAGATGTAAGGTATTATATATTGATCTACCCAAAGGGGAGAATGTTAGGTCTCTGACCATAACTAATATTGGATAGAACAATATATGTCTAGCTTTTAACAGCTATAAGTCTGTTTAGCTTAGGTGTTGCAGACTGCCACAAGAGGGAGCTAGAGTTCACAGCTTATTTCTATGGGAGTCCCTCTCTGTTTGTCTTTGGTCTCTGCTACTCAGAGTGTGTGCTGTCTCTGCTACTCATTAGAGCAAGGCCTAGAGTATGTATGCTCTGCATTTCTCTCTGTGTTGTAGTTATGTATTATAGCTGAAATGTATTTGTACTGGATAATACTTGGATTGTCATTATGACTATTAAGTGTATGACTTTGGACTGTTTATAGGAAAATGCTATTTCTTAAAGTAAATTTTAATTCAAGTTAGTGTAGCTGTGTGTGACTGAGTACTTATTCACAACTGATCTCAATCTAAACGTTTCTGTATGCACAACCTTGGTAACACAAGGAATACTCTGCTAATACATTAACAATTATTATATTTATTTATTATATTATATTAATTATATTATTATATTATATTATATATTTTATAGTATAGTATATTATATATATATATATATATATATATTATATTTTATATTATTTTATTTTATATTATTTTATATTTTATATTATTTTATATTTTATATTATTTTATATTATTTTATATTTTATATTATTATAATATAATATATTAATTATTGTCAGTTCTGGAAGCCATTATATCTGTTTGCTTCAACTGCCACATATTTTAGCCTGGGAAATTGGGAGTTTTTTTTTGTTGGAGCAGTAGAAACTTAGTCATAACAAAATTCTTTCCTCAAGGACGAATGTGCCTGCACGTGAATGGAGACAATATCCAGTTGAGCATGAAGATTTGATTGGACCGTGTGATCAGCTTGTGGGTGTGGGGCAGGGTTGTGAACTTTCAACTGGGTGGGGAAACCCTGGAAGCTTGCAGATTTGGGTTTTCCCAGATGTTGCCAACATGACATCTCTAATAAATTGGAACTTTGAGGAACTTCTAGCCTCGGAGTTTTATTTCGTTGGGGGTGTTTATTGGAACGCTGACATTAACCCGAATCTCTAGATAACTAAGCAGCACCCCGAAAGGTGGCTGTCCGGGGTGCTGATCCCCAGCACTGACCTGAAACTCAGGCAGTGTGAAGAATCAATGAAAATGGAGGAGAAAGATGAGATAACAGAAGGAGCCGCAGGAGCAGATACCGGAGAACTTATCGAGGTCCGGTATTCTCCTGAAGACGTGGTGCAAGCCCTTGAGGCTGCGGAGACGGCCCGACGGCTGGGCGTTCGGCCCAAAGAGGTGGATTCCTGTCTGGTTGGTGGTTGCCAGTCTGATCCAACTTCAGAGATGGGACCGGGAGAGCGACTGCCTGAGTGTCGGCCTGTCGCCAACGCCCTGAAGTTGCCCCACCAGCCAGAATGGAGAGAGGTGGGGACGGGGTCTGAAACTCCCCAAGGCAGGAACCTGTTGCCTCCGTCTCGAAGCCAATCGTTATCCGGGCTCTCGGAGCAGTTTGAGCGGCTTGAAATGGGAAGTTATGCACCACTGGCGCAGCCCCTGCAAGTGAGATGGAGCTTAGCTCAACCCACCTTCACGTTTCCTGATCCAGGACCTGGCAGTGGAACTAGCATGGTGTCAGCACCTTTCTACTTGGCCAGGGGCGATCGGGGGATCGGATCGGCGCAGCAGGGTCAAGCAACAGCAGATGCAGCCGGAATGGGGTAAGCTACAACCGCCAGTTGCCCCCACCTCACCAACCGGCCCCCCTGCTGCCCCCTGCGGAATGCATCCCCCCAGGCTGGGGATTCTATCCTGGCCACGGGTGGGTCCAGTGCCAGTGGATGCCAGCCCCCCCTGCTCCATTTTTTTCGGGATCCCCCTGGGCCCAATATGCCCCAATGATCCCGGCACAGCAGTGGGGTCTGAGCCAGCAGCTGGCTGGAGCCCCCCCATGGCAGCTCAACAGCCGGCCCCAGTCCTAACGCCGGCCGCATTCCAGCGGCCAGCAGCGCCTCCCACCGCAGTGCCCCAGCAGGCCCCTGCCTTGCCACCTGTCGCAGCGCCCCAGCAGGCCCCTGCCCAACAGCCGGTTGCCGTGGCGATTCCACCAGCGAGGCCACTACCGCCTAGGTTCAGGGCAACCTTTGATGGCCAGCCTGCCAAGCTAGCGTACTTTCTCAGCCGAGTCTGGGCTCATATAGATCAGTATGGAGAACAGTACGAAACAGAGCGCAACTTGTTATCTGCTATTGCGGATGGGATGAATGAAGGAGACGCTGCTGCCTGGGTGGCCCAGCTGCACAACGAGGGGGCTGCTGAGCTAGATGATGCCGACGGCTTTGTTGAGCTGCTCCGGGCCAGATTTGACGACCCTCATCGAATCAATGAAAATGAGGCCACAATAAAGGTGATGAAGCAAGGTAGTCAACCAATAAAGGACTTTGTATGGGACTTTAGATGGGTCGCAGGAAACCTAATGCATTGGCCGGACAGAACTTCTGCACTATTTTAAAGAAGCCATTGATCCAGAGGTCAGAACAGCCGGTGCCATCAGAGGGGTGCCTGAGCAGCTACAAGACTGGTATACCATGTCAATAGCTCTGGACCGAGAAATCCACTCACACCGCAGACCCCCTGCTGAGAGACCCCCGAAGAGGACCTTGGCCAGGCGTCCTCTGACTAAACCTGCAGAGGCCCCCCCTTCTCAACCTACAGGAGCTATCAAATGCTTCCGTTGTGGACAAGGGTGTCATTGGGCCTCCGAATGCCTAGCACCTGCGCCGGTTCCACAGCAATGTCTCACCACGGCTGCCCGGCCCTGAAGGGCTCCACGAAAGCCTCCGGATGCCAGCCGATTCACCCAGCAGTTAGTCGAGGTCCTCCCTCCCGAAGAGAGTGAAGAGACCTCGGCCAAAGACCTTCTGCCCGGGCAGCCATGGCAGGACGTTGCTGTGGAACCGGCGCAGTTGCTAGGCATTCGGAGGCCCGATGACACCCTTGTCCACAATGTTCCAATTATATTATTATTATTATTATTATTATTATTATTATTATTATTATTATTATTATTATTATTATTATTATTATTATTATTATTATTATTATTATTATTATTACTACTACTATTATTACTACTACTATTATTATTATTATTATTATTATTATTATTATTATTATTATTATTATTATTATTATTATTATTATTATTATATACAAAGATATTTTAAATGAGAAGGGGGAATTGAAAAACAAACAGGAATTGAATAGCCAAGGGATAAATTTAGCATGGTGGCCGCATGTACAGTTACAATCTAGATATTATAAAGATGTTAAAACATATGGTTTTTATAAAGAACCAACAGAATTGGATCAAATCTTAATAGGACTGGAGGAGAAACTGATTAAAAAGTTCTATAATTATTTATTGACTATTAGAATGGAAGAAGAGCAAGTAAAAGAAACCATGATAGCATGGGTTAAAATTTTTGGGTTTTCTATAGAATAGGACAAATGGCAAAAGTTGTGGGACAGAAACTATAAATTGACAATGTCCACTGCATATAAAGAAAACTTATACAAAATGTTTTATAGATGGCACTTCCCCCCAGCAGGATTAGCTAGAATGTTTAAGAATATGTCTGCCAAGTGTTGGAAGTGCAATCAGACCCCAGGCTCGTATTACCACATGTGGTGGACATGTCCGAAAGCAAAAAAATACTGGACTAAAATACACACCTGGCTAGAAAAAATGATAAAGGAACATATAGATTTAAAACCGGAAATATTTCTGTTGGGCATCATACCAGACAAATACAGTAAAAGGAATGCATATTTAATAATACATGTGTTAACAGCGGCCAGAATCTTGTTCGCACAACATTGGAAGGGCGAGGAGATCCCCACAGAGGAAAAGATGATAATAAAAAATTTAGAATGTGCAGAAATGAATAAACTAACATTTAAATTAAAGAAAAGGAAGACACTGAATATTTTGAGGTATGGGATCTGTTTTATCGATGGTTAAATAAGAGAAACAGGAGTTAGAACTTCTAAAACTACAAGAGAAAGATTAATTTTATTATTAGGGTTGATTACTGTAACATTAATTTTGATTAATTCTGATTAGTATTAACAATATTAATATTATGAGGGAAAACACTGAGATTACTATTAGAGATCACTTATTATTATTACTATGATAAATATTACTCAAAAGAATTGTAACCAGACAACACACTGTCTATATGGATTTTGAACATGTTGCTCTTTCTATTTATATTAATTTAAAAAAAGCAGTGAGTGAGTGAGTGAGGCCTGAGTGAGTGGATAAATAGATGAATAAATACATAGTGAGGGGTCCTTGGTGCTCTCTGAGCTTGCTTGTTTTCTTGCAGACATTTCATTACCTGTCTGCAAGAAAACAAGCAAACTCAGAGAGCGGCAAGGACCCCTCATTTCATCTGGCTGCAGATCCTTCTTCTCCCTGTTACCAGATGGGATATTTCGGCAACGTTTGACTCGCCTGCCTTTGGGCTGTTCCATCTTCTGCTGCCTGACTTTGACATCATAGCAGAAATTGGATTGGTGCAGCTATATAGAGCCCCAAGGGAACAAAGATTTTACACTACCCTTGATACTGTGTCATCTAAGGGAGTCGAAGACATTAACATTATAAGACTTAACCATCAGTTGTTGGTCAGTAGAGAAAGAACCACGGCTTCTAGACTTTTATATTTAATATCAGCCAGTCTTTATATTAACTCCTTAATATAAACCCCGGGGGAGAGTATCTGTGAGCATGTTATGGATGGATGGTATGAAGAAATGTGTGTGGTTTAATTGTATGAGTATATGAGTGAGCTGGGTGGTTGGACCCTGCCCCCCTCTGCTGAGTGTGGAAACAGAAGCGGAGGGGGGTTTTGGCCCACCCCCAGGCTCAGTATGAATGGTATGCATGGCCTGCCGGGAGAATGGGGGACCAGCGGGGGAGGGGAGGGGATCTCTGGGGGGGCGGGGAGTAGGAATATTACGGTCATAACGGGGAGAGGCAGGTATGGCGGGAGCAGAGGGGTAGGCCGCTCTCGGGGAACGAGAATTCACTGTTTACAAGCGATTCCTTGTTCTGGCCCCTCGGGTTTGGTTCCATCTAGCTCAACCCGAGTACCTGGTAACCAGGGATGTCAGGGCCCTGGGCTCAAGCTGCTGCTGTTAAACACCAGGTCGATTACCAACAAGGCCCCCCTTATCCGGGATTTAATCCTAGAAGAGGGGGCTGACCTGGCATACATTACCGAGACCTGGCTGGGCCAGGAGGGGGGGCCCTTTCGGAGATATGCCCGGACGGGTTCTCGGTTCAGCATCAGCCGCGACCCCAGGGAAGGGGTGGAGGAGTGGCTATCATAGCTCGCCAGAATCTGTGGCCTCGAAGGAGCCCTGCCCCGGAGATTGTTGGGTGTGAGACGCTCCTTCTGAAGTTGGATTTAGGGGTTCAGGTGGGCCTTTTGCTAACGTACCTGCCTCCTGGCTGCGTTGCAAAGGCCCTGCCTGTTCTGCTCGAGGCGGTTGCAGGGCTGGCGGTTGAGTTCCCCAGGTTGATGGTGCTGGGGGACTTTAATCTGCCATCCCCCGGCAAAGCCTCGGGGGCAGTCCAGGAGTTCATGGCTTCCATGACAACCATGGACCTGACCCAAGTAGTTCAGGGTCCGACTCATGAGGGTGGTCACACGCTTGACCTTGTGTTTCTCTCGGGGCAGTGGAAAGATGATCTGAGGCTGAGGGGTTTAGTCACAGTACCCTTGTCGTGGTCAGATCATTTCCTTCTGAGGTTGGATTTCATGGCACCACTCCTCCACCGCAAGGAGGCGGGACCGATTAAGTGGTTCCGCCCCAGGCGCCTAATGGAACCTGATGGATTCCAGAGGGAACTTGGGGAAATACCTGAATCCCTGGTACACAGTTCATCCGAGTCTCTGGTCGCGGCCTGGAATCAGGCAGCAACGGGGGCTCTGGATCGGATTGCGCCTTTGCGACCTCTCCGTGGAAGTGAATCCAGGAGGGCTCCTTGGTTTACCGAGGAACTCCGGGAGATGAAACGCCACAAGAGACGCCTAGAGCGACGATGGAGATCTAGTAAAGCTGAGTCTGACCGGACACTTTTAAGAACTTTCATTAAGTCTTACTTAGTGGCGATACGGGCGGCAAAATGTTCGCATTTTTCCGCTCTTATTGCATCCGCTGACTCCCGCCCAGCCGCCCTGTTTAGGGTGACCCGCACCCTTCTTGCTAAGGAGGAAGGCGGAGATCCCTTGCAGGGTAGAGCTGAGGAATTTTCTCGGTTTCTGGCGGATAAAGTCATTCAGATTCGGACAGACCTGGACTCCGATTGGGCAGTACAGGCCGAGATGACCGGGGCAGGTCTTAGTCCCGTTATCTGGGATAGGTTTGAACCGGTGACTCCTGAGGATGTAGACAAGGCCATAGGAGCGTTGAGCTCCGCCACCTGTTTATTGGACCCGTGCCCTACCTGGCTGGTCTCGGCCACCAGGGAGGTGTCACGCGGCTGGCTCCAGGCGTTGGTCAATGCTTCTTTGAGATAGGGGTCCGTCCCGCAGCCCTTAAAAGCTGCGGTGGTGAGACCTCTCCTCAAGAAGCCTTCCCTGGACCCAGCGGATTTAAAGAACTTCCGTCCAGTCTCCAACCTTCCCTTCGCGGGGAAGGTTGTTGAGAAAGTGGTGGCGCTCCAGCTCCTACGGCTGTTGGATGACACTGATTTTCTGGATCCCTTTCAATCAGGTTTCAGGCGCGGCTACAGTACGGAAACGGCTTTGGTCACCCTGATGGATGATCTCTGGCGAGCCCGGGATGGGGGTTATTCGTCTATCCTGGTGCTACTTGACCTCTCGGTGGCCTTCGATACCATTGACCATGGTATCCTTCTGCGTCGTCTCGGAGAGGTGGGGGTGGGCGGCACTGTTTTGCAGTGGTTCTCCTCCTTCCTCTCTGACAGGACGCAGTTGGTGCTGACAGGGGGGCAGAGGTCGAGCCCTAGGCCCCTACTATGTGGGGAGCCACAGGGCTCGGTCCTCTCGCCCATCCTGTTTAACATCTACATGAAGCCACTGGGTGAGATCATCCGACGACACGGAGTGAGGTATCAGCAATATGCTGATGATACCCAGTAGTACATCTCCACCCTGTCTCAATTCGGGGAAGCCGTAGACGTAATGGGCCGCTGCCTGGATGATGTTAGGGTCTGGATGGGGAAGAACCGGCTAAAACTTAACCCTGACAAGACTGAGTGGCTGTGGATATTGCCTCCTAAGGACTTGACCAACTGTCCCTCCTTGGTTCTTGGGGGAGAGAAATTAGCTCCCTCAGAACGGGTCCGCAATTTGGGTGTCCTCCTAGAACCACAGCTAAAATTGGAGCAACATCTTTCAGCTGTGGCTAGGGGGACCTTTGCACAAGTACGTCTTGTGCACCAATTGCGACCCTACTTGGAGACGGGGGCACTTCTCACAGTCACTCATGCCCTCATCACCTCCCGGCTGGATTACTGCAATGCCCTCTACATGGGGCTACCCTTGAAGAGTGTGCGGCGACTGCAAATGGTGCAAAATGCAGCTGCGCGAGCTGTGGTGGGTGCACCCAGATGCACCCACGTAACACCGATCCTCCACCAGCTGCATTGGTTGCCCATTAGTCTCCGGATCCAATTTAAGGTGTTGGTCGTTACCTTTAAAGCCCTACATTTGCTAATACGTATTGAACTTATTATACTATTTAAAGTGATATACTATTGTTACTTTAGGACTATATTTTTAGATTGATATACTATCTTCATTTTAGGATTAAGAGATTATTGTAATAGATTGTAGCAACAGGTTATAACTTACTTGATTTAACATATATAGATAATTATAAGACTATACGAGATTAGGAGTAGACGTTAAAGAATTGAAAAGGAATTTTTTTTCTTGTTGGGATAATATAGATTAGTAGTGATTAATAACGTTGAATGAGAATTTGGAGTAGAATAGCTCAAGTACTAGAGGAACAAAGTAAGATAATTAACGAAATGTCGACCATAACCACCACATATCTAAAAGCAGGAAGAAAAGCAGCTTCTAATCCAACTGTATCTACACCCTCCTCATCAAGTCAACGCTCCATAGATGAAATGCTGACTATTGAAAAAGGCAATAATGCACCTTTGATTCAATCTATGAATAATACCTTAATTATGGTGCAAGAGACTATGCTAAAATTTCAGGAAACAATGACAGCAAATCAGAAAGAGACAAACATGAACTTTCAAAAACTAGAAGAAGAAAAAAATCAATACAAGGTGCAATTAAAAAAAATGAAATCGAATACAACCAGTAGAAGTTAGAACTGATAAGACGGAA
>JALIGW010000080.1:543696-686196 GCA_023053685.1 Diadophis punctatus similis | reverse complement strand
CCGCTCTCGGGGAACGAGGATTCGCTGTTTACAAGCGATTCCTTGTTCTGGCCCCTCTGATATGGTTCCATCTAGCTCAGCCCGAGTACCTGGTAACCAGGGATGTCAGGGCCCCGGGCTCAAGCTGCTGCTGTTGAATGCCAGGTCGATTATGAACAAGGCCCCCCTTGTACGGGATTTAATTCTGGAAGAGGGGGCTGACCTGGCATGTATTACTGAAACCTGGCTGGGTCAGGGGGGGGGTTCCCCTCTCCGAGATGTGCCCGGATGGGTTTTCAGTTCAGCATCAGCCGCGACCCCAGGGAAGGGGTGGAGGAGTGGCTATTATAGCTCGCCAGAACCTTTGCCCTTGAAGGAGCCCTGCCCCGGAGATTGTTGGGTGTGAGACGCTCCTTCTGAAGTTGGACTTAGGGGTTCAGGTGGGCGTTTTGCTAACGTACTTGCCTCCTAGCTGCGTTACAAAGGCCCTGCCTGTTCTGCTTGAGGCGGTTGCGGGGCTGGCGATTGAGTTCCCCAGGTTGATGGTGCTGGGGGACTTTAATCTGCCATCGCCCGGCGAAGCCTCAGGGGCAGTCCAGGAGTTCATGGCTTCCATGACAACCATGGACCTGACCCAAGTAGTTCAGGGTCCGACTCATGAGGGAGGTCACACGTTTGACCTTGTGTTTCTCTCGGGGCAGTGGAGAGATGATCTGAGGCTGAGGGGTTTAGTCACAGTACCCTTGTCGTGGTCAGATCATTTCCTTCTGAGGTTGGATTTCATGGCACCACTCCTCCACCGCAAGGAGGCGGGACCGATTAAGTGGTTCCGCCCCAGGCGCCTAATGGAACCCGAGGGATTCCAGAGGGAGCTTGGGGAAATACCTGAATCCCTGGTACACAATTCGTCCGAGGCCCTTGTAGCCACCTGGAATCGGGCGGCGGCGGGGGCCTTGGATCGTATTGCGCCTTTGCGGCCTCTCCGTGGTAGCGGATCCAGGAGGGCTCCTTGGTTTACTGAGGAACTCCGGGAGATGAAGCGCCAAAAGAGACGCCTAGAGCGACAATGGAGATCTAGTAAAGCTGAGTCTGACCGGACACTTTTAAGAACTTTCATTAAGTCTTACTTAGTGGCGATACGGGCGGCAAAATGTTCGCATTTTTCCGCCCTTATTGCGTCCGCTGACTCCCGCCCAGCCGCCCTGTTTAGGGTGACCCGCTCCCTCCTAGCCAAGGAGGGTGGCGAAGATCCCTTGCAGGGCAGAGCTGAGGAATTTTCTCGGTTTCTGGCGGATAAAGTCACTCAGATTCGGACAGAACTGGACTCCGATTGGGCAGTACAGGCCGAGGTGACAGGGGCAGGCCTTAGTCCTGTTATATGGGAGGAGTTTGAACCGGTGACTCCTGATGATGTAGACAAGGCCATAGGAGCGATGAGTTCCGCCACTTGTTCATTGGACCCGTGTCCCTCCTGGTTGGTTTCGGCCACCAGGGAGGTTTCACACGGCTGGCTCCAGGCGTTCGTCAACGCTTCTCTGAGAGAGGGGTCCGTCCCGTGGCCCTTAAAAGTTGCGGTGGTGAGGCCCCTCCTCAGGAAGCCTTCCCTGGACCCAGCGGATTTAAAGAACTTCCGTCCGGTCTCCAACCTTCCCTTCGCGGGGAAGGTTGTAGAGAAAGTGGTGGCACTCCAGCTCCTACGGCTGTTGGATGACACTGATTTTCTGGATCCCTTTCAATCGGGTTTCAGGCGCGGCTACAGTACGGAAACGGCTTTGGTCACCCTGATGGATGACCTCTGGCGAGCCCGGGATGGTGGTCATTCCTCCATCCTGGTGCTACTTGACCTCTCAGCGGCTTTCGATACCATTGACCATGGTATCCTTCTGCGTCGTCTCGGTGAGGTGGGAGTGGGCGGCACTGTGCTACAGTGGTTCTCCTCCTACCTCTCTGACAGGACGCAGTCGGTGTTGACGGGGGCAGATGTCGAGCCCTAGGCCCCTACTTTGTGGGGTGCCGCAGGGCTCGGTCCTCTCGCCCATCCTGTTTAACATCTACATGTAACCACTGGGTGAGATCATCCGACGACACGGGGTGAGGTATCAGCAATATGCTGATGATACCCAGTTGTACATCTCCACCCCGTCTCAATTCAGGGAAGCCGTCGACGTAATGTGCCGCTGCCTGGACGATGTTAGGGTCTGGATGGGGAAGAACCGGCTAAAGCTCAACCCTGACAAGACCGAGTGGCTATGGATATTGCCTCCCAAGGATTCTGTCAATTGTCCCTCCTTGGTTCTTGGGGGAGAGAAATTAACTCCCTCAGAACGGGTTCGCAATTTGGGTGTCCTCCTAGACCCGTGATGGCGAACCTATGGCACGGGTGCCACAAGTGGCACGCAGAGCCATATCGGTGGGCACGCGAGCTCAGGTCCGGCGTGCATGTGTGCACCAGCCGGCTGATTTTTGGGCCTTCTGGGCCCACTGTGAGTCGGGAAACAGGCTGTTTCCAGCCTCCAGAGGGGCTGGGGAAGGCCGTTTTCGCCCTCCCCAGGCTCCTAGAAAGGCTCTGGAGCCTGGGGAGAGCGAAAAATGGGCGTGCCATTGCATGCTGGGAGCAGGGGGGTCATGCGTGCATGTGCGGGGGTGCATGGAATTATGAGTGTGGGCACGCGCACACGTAATCCCCCGCATTCCCCCCCCTTTTGGCACGCAAACCAAAAAAGGTTCGCCATCACTGTCCTAGACCCACAGCTAAAATTGGAGCAACATTTTTCAGCTGTGGCTAGGGGGACCTTTGCACAGGTTCGCCTAGTGCACCAATTGCGACCCTTCTTGGAGAGGGAGGCGCTACTCACAGTCACCCACGCCCTTATCACCTCCCGGCTGGATTACTGCAATGCGCTCTACATGGGGCTACCCTTGAAGAGTATCCGGAGACTACAATTGGTGCAAAATGCAGCTGCGCGTGCCGTGGTGGGTGTGACCAGGTACACCCACGTAACACCTGTCCTCCGCCAGCTGCATTGGCTGCCCATTAGTCTCCGGATCCAATTTAAGGTGTTGGTCGTTACCTTTAAAGCCCTACATGGCTCAGGGCCAGGCTACCTTCGGGACGGCATCCTGCCGCATACCTCCCTACGACCGGTTAGGTCCCACAGAGTTGGTCTCCTCCAGGTCCCATCGACCAAACAATGTCGGTTGGCGGGGCCTAGGGGGAGAGTTTTCTCTGTGGGAGCTCCCTCCCTATGGAACCAACTCCCTCCAGAGATCAGAGCCATCCCCACCCTGCTGGCCTTCCGTAAAGCAATAAAAACTTGGCTCTTCTGGCAGGCGGGGTGAAAGTGAGACCGAGTAGATTATCTCGGGGTCTCCCCCCTTTAGTTATGAATGTTGGAGATTTTCTTTTAATTCTTATATATTTTTTAATTGTTATATGTTTTATTGTAATGGATTTGGACATGCTGTGAGCCGCCCAGAGTCCCCCGGGAGTTGGGCGGCATACAAATCTATTAAATTAAATTAAATTAAATTAAATATTAAAGGAAATGATAGGAAATATTTAGAATATTCAAAACTAGGTAAATTATATACAGCGTCAACAGAAAAAAAGAAATGAGGAGTAGTAACGTATATTTGTATGCCGCCCAGTCTCTGTGGAGTGGGCGGCATACAAATGCGACCAATAAATAAATAAATTAAAAGGAACTCAAAAGTCCAGAAATATATAGTGACCCTAAGGGAAGGGTATTAATGGTAGAAGTAGAATTAGAAAATACAATTATTTTGATCATAAATATTTATGCTCCCAACAAAGAACAAAAAGATTTTTACAAAAAATTACACACAAAAATACTACAAACAGAGCACAAAAGGATATGTATAATTGGGGATTTTAACGGAATAATTGATGGGATTAAAGATCATGCAGGGGAGAAAAAGAAAAAACAAGCTACATTACCCAAAACTTTTTTTGAAATGGTGGAAGAATTAAATCTCATGGATATTTGGAGAATCCACAACCCTCGGGAAAGACAATTTACCTTCTATTCACACCCACATAAAACATATACGAGAATAGATATGACCCTGTTATCAAGTGAACTTAACAAATTAGTACAAAAAGTAGAGATAACACCTAATATTTGGGCTGATCATAGCCCTATTAATATACTATGGAAAAGCACAAGACAAACTAATAGAAGATGGACCTTTGATACTCAACCAACACAAGATAGTTACTTTACAAAAATGATAGGAAAAGAATTAGAATTATTTTTATTAGAAAATAAAAAATAACCAACATCCACACAAAACTTGTGGGATACCTTGAAAGCATACTTGAGAGGTTTAATAATATCATATACAGCTAAAAAAAATAAAGAAAGCAAGAATACAATGACGCATTAAGAGAATTTAAACAACTGGAAGGTGAAGCACAGGAAAAGCCAGGAAATAAAAAGATTGAAGAACTACTAATACAATCCAAACATAAATTAAATTTGATAGAACAAAGAGAATATGCTAGGAAAATTTGTAAAACAATCACATTTTGAAAACGCAAATAAACTAGGCAGGTGGCTTGCATATAAGATTAGAAAAGAGAGGGAATAGAATAATTCAATTAAAAGACAAAATAGGAAATTTACAAAATTTGGAAGAAAAAATAAAAGATATAGCAGTAGACTTTTTTGAAAGAAACTAAACAGGAGGAAACAGAGATAAATAAGATTGAAGAATACCTCAAACAAACATCCATCCCTATTATAAGTGAAGAAGACAAGCAAATATTAAACAAAGAAATAACCCTAGAAGAATTAAAAACCGCAATTCAAAAACAAAAAAATAATAAGACACCCGGACCAGATGGCCTTCCTGCAGAATTTTATAAAATAGTCAATGAAACTACACAACAAATACAATTAGAGTTATATAATGAAGTTTCAATCAAAGGGAAGATTCCAGAGTCATGGAGAGAGTCACATATCACCACATTGCTGAAAGAAGGTACTGAACCAGATTTGATTCAAAACTATAGGCCAATCGCATTGTTAAATGCTGACTATAAAATTTTTATGTGTATAATGGTGGAAAGAATGAAAAAAGTATTAAATAAAATTATTCATTTTGATCAAAACGGATTTTTACCAATGAGGCAAATTAGGACAAATTTAAGAATTGTGTTAAACATTTTGGAATATTACAAAGCGCATCCAGAAAGGCAAATTGCCCTTGTATTTCTGGATGCGCAGAAAGCGTTTGACAACGTTGATTGGCAATACATGAAATTATTAATTTAAAAAATGGAATTCGGCGACAAATTTTAAAAAATAATTGAAACAATATACTCTTCCCAATCTGCCAAGATGATAATAAATGGAAGTGTGACTAAAATGTTTCAGATACAAAAAGGTGTAAGACAGGGATGTCCAATGTCGCCTCTACTTTTCATACTATCTTTGGAAATATTATTAAATAAAATCAGGAACATTTCGGATATTAAAGGAACCAAAATTAAAAAATAACGGATATTAAAGGAACCAAAATTAAAAAATAAAATTATAAATTACAAGCATTCGTGGATGATTTAGTATTTTTTCTAGAAGACCCACACGAAACAGGTTTAGCCCTACTCAATGAAATAGAAAAATATGGTGTAGTAGCCGGACTAAAAATAAACAAACAAAAAACTAAATTATTAACCAAAAACATGACAAGGAAACAAGAGGGACGATTAGAAAAAGACTTAGGCTTACAAGTAGTGAAGAAAATCAAATATTTAGGTATTAATTTAACAAACAAATGTTCATCCATAAAAGATAATAATTATAAAAAACTGGTACATCAAATAGAATTAGATCTCAAAAAATGGGAAAACTTACAAATCTCGTTTCTAGGCCGTATTGCTATTATCAAAATGAATATTTTGCCTAAACTACTACCCGTGTTTCCCCGAAAATAAGACAGGGGCTTATATTTTTTTGACCCCCCCAAAAATGCCCCTGGCCTTATTTTCGGGGATGGCTTATTTCGGGGTGCGGGCGGGGCGCCAGACGCACCACTTACTGAAGTTTGGCAGCTCCGTGGTCTCTCGGCTAGTCTGTTTAGGGAAAAAACCTTGCATATTTGCAGAAACTCTTCTCGCGAGGCAAGCAATTAACAAGTTCTGGCAGTGAGAAGAGTTTCTGTACTATGCAAAGTTTTTTTCCTAAACAGACTAGCCGAGAGATCACAGAGCTGCAAAACTACAGTAGCGGTAAGTGGTGCGTCTCGCGGTGGGGCGGAGTTTGGGGGTTTGGGGCGGGGGATGGGGATGGGGCAGGGCAGGCCGCGAGACGCACCTCTTACCTCCTCAGATATCCCAATCTCTCTGACACCCTCCCCCTCCTCCTACACGGTCCTCTTGCTAAACCTCCCCCCACCCGCTTCTGACGTGTAAACATACTGGCTCCGAATCCAAAGCGGGGCTGTTGCCTTCTTCTTTGCTCCGCTTCTTCATTTCTGGGTGCCCAGACTCAACCCCCGTTCCCATTTGCCAAGGCAAACAAGCGCAGCAGCAGGAGTTCGGGCTGCCCCCCTCGCCATCCCGAAGGAAGGGAGGAGGAGGGGGGCAAAGCAAAGTGTGGGCCTCGTCCTTCCCCTCCTCTCCTCCCCTCCCTCGCAACTTTTCAGGGTGGGTGGGGGGGGAGAGGAGAGGCTCTTGCCAGTCCGAGTGCCAAGGCACTGATTGCGGCGGCACTGGGCGAGGGTGCGAGCTCTGCTGGTCTGAGGACTCTGATCTTCCTCCTCCTCCTCTCGCCGGGTCGTCGCCAGCAGCAGCCAGCCGGCTGATCATGGCACCTGGAAGAACCGGTGCCCCGCTTGCTGCCTTGGCGTGGCGCGCACCTCGGCTTACCTTAGGGAAAGCGGGCGGCGGGTGGAAGGCAAAGCCAGGGCAGGTGATGCTGAGTCCGGCTTAGCCAGGCAGAGACACGGGGCTCTGCGTCTTGGTCCTCCCCTGCATCATCCCACCAAGAGGCCGGATCCCCAAGATCCCAGCCAAGCGGGCCATCTGATCCCCGCCGGTGGGGGTCGCTTCTCTGCAGACCCTCCGGGGGGCTCTTGCGGGGCCGCAGGGTGCCTCTTTATGCAGGCCAGAGGATTTGGGTAGCTCGTCCCTGCTGGAGGCGGCTTCGGTGGCCTCTGGGCTGCTTTCCCACTCCCGCTGACCCTTCGCTGGCCTCTGCCTCCGAGGATCCGCTCCAGCTCCGAGCCACTGCGTTCCCCTGGCAAGACAGGGACCAAATTGGGAGGAGGACCGGGGGTGGGGGGGGAACGGAGGACAGCTCCGGCTCCCATCCCCTCGCTTGGATTAGCCGAGCCTTTTGGCACACGCCCGGAGTTTGGCAGCTCCGTGTTCTCTCGGCTATTCTGTTTAGGAAAAAATCCTTGCATAGTGCAGAAACTCTTCTCGCTGCGAGAAGTTGTTAATTGCTCACCTCGCGAGAAGAGTTTCTGTAGTATACAAGGTTTTTTTCCTAAACAGACTAGCCAAGAGTCCGCGGAGCTGTCAAAGTCCAGTAAGTGGCGTGTCTCATGGTGGGGCGGAGTTTGGGGGTTTCGAGTGGGGGGTGGGGTGGCCCGTGCTGACGAGCGAGCGAGGCAGCGGCGGAAGGCAGATCCGAACGGGTGGGCGCAGGCCGGCGGGTGAGCGAGGGAGGCAGCGGCGAAGGCAGAGCTGGGCGCGGGCCGGCGAGTGAGCGAGCGAGGCAGCAGCGGAAGGCAGATCCGAACGGGCAGGCGTGGGCCGGCGGGTGAGCGAGGGAGGCAGCGGCGGAAGGCAGAGCCGAAGGGGCAGTGACAGGGACGGGCTGGATGCGCCCGTCTGCTGCTCAAGCCCTGCACTTGTGGGCTCACTGTACCCGACCGGCCTCGGAGACAGGAGACAGCCCCTCTGCCGAGAGAGAGGGGGCGTGTTTGGAAGAGACAGGCGTGTGCCCGGCTGCTTCTGCTGCTGAGCCCAGGTGGAAGTTTGGCTTCTAGCCGGGCTCAGGCGAGGAACCGGTGGCTGTTTACAGTGGATTCCAATGCCACTCTTTTGGCCGGGTGAGAGAGAGAGAGAGAGAGAGGGCAAGCGAGAGGCGCCTACGCGCACCCCCCGCGGGACTGGCTCGGCTGCTCTGGGCTGCCTTTGGCAGCGTTTTGAAACTCGCTCCTGCCGGCAGTGACGCAGGGATCGATGCTCGCCTCCTCTTCCTCATGCTTTTTAAATTGCCGTAGGCAGAGCTCAGAGGAGCCGAGCTAGTCCTGCGGGGTGTGCGCACACCCACCTCTCTCTTGCTCTCTCTCTCTCTCTCTCCCCCGGCCAAAAGAGTGCCACCACAAAAAGAGCGGCTCCCGGCATGTCCCCCCCTTTCCCCCAGAAGTAGTTGGGGGGGCTTATTATTGGGGGGTGGCTTATTTCAACGCATGTCCCGAAAAGCCCTGTGGGGCTTATTTTCGGGGAAACACGGTATATCTATTTCAGACAATACCAATCAAATTAAATTCAATTTTTTTTATAAATTTGAACAGAATAACTACTAAATTTATTTGGCAACATAAAAAATTAAATTAAATTAATAGATTTACAAGACAGTAAAGGTAGAGGCGGCTTTGGACTCCCAGATTGGAAATTATATTACACTGCAGCTTCTCTGGTGTGGATAAGAGATTGAATCAATTTAAATAATAACCGTATTTTGACCATAGAAGGCCACGATCTACTTATGGGTTGGCATTCCTGCCTTTGGAATAAAGAGAAGATTTCAAAACTTTTCCGGAGACACACAATTAGAGATGCGCTTATTACAATTTGGCTAGAAATAAAAATAAAACATCAAAATTCCAAATTGGCTTTCAATAATGGAAGCAATTATATATCCAAACACAATTGACTGGAGTAAATTGGTAAAGTATAAAGATATATTGGATGGAACTGGTAAATTAAGAGATAGAGAAGATCTACAAAGACAAAACATAAACATAGACTGGTGGCCTTATGCACAGATAAAATCTCGATACAAGATAGACATTGAAGAATGCGGAATTGAATTGGAATTTAAACCGTTAGATAAATTATTGATTGGCCCAGAAAATAAAATTATCTCAAAATTATTGTTCTGTCCCCACAAAGCACACAGCCACACAAGCAGGTTACAGTAAGATTTTTACTAATAATCTTTTATCTGTACAGGATGCACACACCAATGTTACAAACAAACTTTCTTGGCAAACCCCCAGCTACTAATTCACTTCATTAGTATCGGGTACTAGTTCAAAGAAGTCGCCAATAATGATGAGCCAATTAAGTCCACTTATCTTACAGAGTTTCTTGACTTGGCAAAGCTCCTAGAGTTGGCAAAGTTCCTAGAGTTGACAAAGTTCCTAGAGTTGGCAAAGTTCAGTCTCTGATAACAAAACGCGTCAGAGAAGCACCAAACAAACTCTGATCAAGACGGGATTTTCCAACGTTCTCTACAACTTCCCAGCTGCATCGACTCTTCTTAAATAGACTTAAGGGTGTGGTGGCCAATTAGCCCCAGGTCTCACTCCCGAGTAGACCTCCGTTGGAGTAGACCTTTCTGCCTCTTCGCCGCCCGGCGTGCTCTGGCATTCCGCAACAGATTAGTAGCCTCTCTGTTCTCAGCACTGCCACGAGACACTTGAAGGCTCCAAAGGCCCAGGCTGCACAAACTGCGAGCAGGCCACAACAATTATATAATTATTTACTACAATATGAAAGATTCGAAGATGTCGTAAAAGGTCCCATGATAACATGGGCCCAGAACATAGGACACAATATTCACCTGGCAGATTGGGAACAGATATGGACCAGAAACCTTAAAATATCCAAATCAGTAGCATATAAAGAAAATTTTTACAAAATGAGTTATAGATGGCACTTAGCCCCAATTAGACTTGCTAAAATTTATCCAAATTCGAATCCCACATGTTGGAAATGTAAAAAAACAGGGTACCTTCTTCCACATGTGGTGATTGTGCTCTGAAATGAAATTTTTTTGGAATACAATACACAAATGGTTATTATTAGAAATAACTAAAGAGATGATAGTATTTACCCCAGAATTATTTCTCTTGGGTATATTTTAAAAAGACTACCATAAAAAGTATTTAGTTCTTCATATTACGACCGCAGCCAGGATAGCCTTTGCACAACTTTGGAAAAATGCAGAAATACCACCGGAAAATGTAATTTAAAAAATTTACGAATGCGCAGAAATGGATAGACTTACAATGTATCTAAAGGGCCAAAAAGATTCGGAATATTATATTATCTGGGAAAAATGGTATCAATGGGCTAAATTAAGAAGAAAAGAAAGGAAATAGGGAGAAAGAAAGAAAGAGGAAGGAGGAAGGAAGAGAGAAGAGAGAAAGAGAGAAAGGAGGGAGGGAGGGAGGGAGGGAGGGAGGAAGGAAGGAAGGAAAGAAAGAAAGGAAAGGAAGGAAGGAAGGAAGGAAGAAAAGGAAAGAAAGAATCATTACCAATGCTATGATGGAAACCACCAACTCAAAGACAAATATCACTGTGGAGCAAGGAAGCTGCTACAGCAGCAACAACAAATTAAACAGCACAGACACAGGGATTCTCTCAATATCCCATTGTCCCTATTGGACAACATTGGAGGGTTGCCAGAAAGTTTCTTCATTTGTTCTACAGAGAGCAAAGTAGTTTTCACAGTACAAGGCATATGTTGCCTAATTGTCTATCACAAAGCTTGCAATTGTGAAGAAATTAAAAAATCCAAGGTAGAAGTAAAGGGTTCCTGTTATTGGTTCTTTGTCATAGAATGCATAGCAAAGGCATCAGATGGATTCTTACTTGTAGGAATCTTACTTATTCCTTACTTGTAGGAAAGTATGCAATAAAGTGTGAAAAGGAAGGAAGGAAGAAGGAAGGAAGAAGAAAAAAAAAGAAAAGAAAAAAAGAAAGACAAGTGTTACCTGTTTTTCTGGATGCGCTTCATAATACTCCAATATATTTAATACCATTCTTATATTATTTCTGATTTGTCTGTGTGGTAAAAACCCATTTTGATCCGAATGTATTATTTTACTTAAAATTTTTTTTGTTCTTTCCGCAATTATAGTCATAAAAAATTTATAATCGGCGTTTAACAATGAAATCGGCCTATAATTTTTAATTTGGGTTGCATCGGCACCTTCTTTCATAATTGTGATGATGTACGCCTCCCTCCATGATTCCGGAACTTTGGCTTTCATCAATACTTCATTATATAGCTCTAGCAATAGTGGTTCTAATACCTCTTCTAAGTTCTTATAAAATTCTCCAGGAAAACCGTCCGGCCCAGGTGATTTATTATTTTTTTGTTTCTTGATTGCATTCTTCATTTCAATAAGTGTGATCTCGCTATTTAACATTAACCTATCTTCTTCCTCTATTACTGGGGTATTCACATTTTCTAAATATTCCTGTATTTTATCTATTCTTGTTTCCTCCTTTTTGTATAAATCCTCAAAAAATCTTAGAACAATCTCTTTCATTTTGTTTTCATTATTCTGTAATTCCCCTGTTTCGTCTTGCAACTGATGTATTATTCTCCTTGCTTTTTCTTTTTTAATTTTATATGCCAACCATCGGCCAGGCTTGTTGGCATTCTCAAAGAATGTTTGCTTGGCAAATTTAACACTTTTCACATATTCCTGTTGTTCTATTATATTTAAATTGTGCTTTAATTTAATTAATGTCTCATTTATTTGTTCCTCTTCTGGGTTTTTTTGAAATTTATTTTCCAATTCTTTTATTTCCTCTAATATTTTGTTTTGTGATTGCCATTTTTCTTTATTTTTCTTTGTTGTATAGGCTATTGTAATTCCCCTGGTATATGCTTTCAAGGTATCCCACAGATTTTGTGTAGTGGTTGGTTGGTTTTTATTCTCTTGAAGGAATAATTTTAATTCTTTTTTGACCATCTGTAAGTATTCATTATCTTGTATTAATTGTGTATTTAATGTCCATCTTCTAATTTTTTGTCTTTCTCCTTTCCATATTACCATTAAAGGATTATGATCCGCCCATATGTTCGGGGTGATTTCTATGCTATCGATGTTTTTACTTAAATCATTACTTGCCCACATCATATCTATTCTTGAGAGGGATTTATGCGGATTAGAATAGAAAGTATATTGGTTTTCCTTGGGGTGCAGTAATCTCCACATGTCTGTTAAATTTAGTTCCTCTGTCATTTCAAAGAATGTTTTTGGTAATATGTTTCTTTTTATTTGTTTTCCTTTTCCAGTGGTGTAGTCTAATTTGGGGTCTATCATTCCATTATAATCTATTGCGCATACTTTTTGGTGTTTTATTGATAATAATTTTTCGTGGATCTTCTTATAAAAATCTTTTTGGTTTTTATTCAGGGCATATATATTAACCAATATTACTGTGGTATTGCCTATTTTTATTTCAAGTATTAGGAATCTCCCTTTAGGATCTACATAAATTTCCTTGCTTCTAACATCTGTTTTGACATATATTGCCACGCCTCTTTCCCCCCCCCCGCTAGTGACGTATACAGTGTTCCCAATGTTTGACATTTTAAATATTTTTGATTTGTCTGTTTAATATGTATTTCTTGAAGACATATAGTGTCTACATTTAAACTGATTAGTTTCTTAAATATTTTTCTTCTTTTTTCTGGGCTATTTAATCCTTTGATGTTTATTGATATTAATTTAATCCCTTTTTGCATCTCTTAATTTCCTTACCGGTGTTTACTGTTTTGTTTTTGTGGCTTTTTGTGTCCTTGTTCTTACTCCTTCTAACTGCTTAGGTGGTTCCTTAAGAGCTTTTGCTTCTGCCTTTGCCTCCTCTGTCCTGTCCTGTCTTTCTTCCTGACTAATTGATTCTAATCTCTCCCCGCTGTCTGATTCTTCTTCTGTACCCATTAACTGGTCATACAGTTCTTGTGCTTTTTCTATGCTCTCTATCTTAAACTTTCTACCTTCCAAAGTAATTATCCCTTCAGGGATAATCCATCTGAACAGAATATTTTTTTTATTTAAGACCGAAGCCAAGAATCGGTAGTTGTATCTTTGTTCCCTTACACGCTTTGGTATTTGCTTTAATATAGTTATCTCTGTTTCTTTATATACCCATGGTTCCTCTCTTGTACTTATATATATAGCATCTCTGATTTTTTTCCGTGCAAATCTAATATAGACCTCTCTAGGCAAACGGTGGCGCTTGTTTTTCTGGATGCACAAAATGCGTTTGACAATGTAAATTGGCACTATATGATTGAGCAGATTAAAAAAATGAAATTTGGAAATTACTTTGAAAAAATGATAGAAACAATATACACCTCCCAGAAGGCCAGGGTAATCATAAATGGAGAAATGAGTAAGCAGTTCCAAATAATGAAAGGGGTCAGGCAGGGATGTCCACTGTCTGTCGGATTGGCTAAGTCAGACCCGTGCGTTAATGACTTCAAGACACTTTCAAAGTAAGGACTTCAGCTTTTAATCACGCTACAGATAAGAACTCAGACCATGCCGAACCCATTCAGGTCAAAGTCAGCTCTGAGATCATCCTCCTCTCAGTGCTATTTATGCAAATCCTCACCATTCCCTCCCCCCAAACCACCATCCGGTGCTATGAAGCCCTCCCCTCTCAGCTGGTCATTGCTTAGATTGTCTCCGTCCGGGTGCAGTTTTACTGTGCTTGGCTTTCTCGGCGTCTCATGTAACAGGACGTTAATCACTAGTGTCAGGCATTGAACTGCTGAGAAGAGTTTGTTGTGTTGGCAACCATCGCTCCCCCGGTCCAGTGTCTCTCCCTCCCACCAAGGTGCATATGTCGAGCCTTGGCACGACACTGTCACCTCTGCTTTTTGTTTTAACCTTAGAAGGCCTATTGAATAAAACCAGAAATAATCCAAATATCAAGGGAGTTAAAATTAGAAATGAAGAGTACAAATTACAGGCGTTCGCTGATGACCTCGTGTTCATCTTGGAAGATCCATTGGACACAGGGTCAATGTTACTTAAAGAAATAGAAGAATATGGGGAATTGGCGGGCCTAAAGATTAATAAACAAAAAACCAAATTATTAAGTAAAAATATGACATTAAATCAAAAGAAAAATTTTGAAGAAAAATTGGAACTACAAAATACTAAAAAAATTAAATACTTGGGAATTAATTTGACTAATAGATGCTCTTCAATTAAAGATGACAATTATACGAAATTAGTATCTCAAATAAAAACATTTGGAAATATGGGGGAAACTACAACTATCATTGTTAGGGCAAATAGCGATAATCAAGATGAATATTTTACCAAAATTATTATATCTACTCCAAACAATCCCCATAAAATTAGATAAAAAATTCTTTACAGATTTGAACAAAAACACTTTGAAATTTATTTGGCAAGGCAAAAAACCAAGGATAAAATTAATCAATTTGCAGGACAATAAAAGCAGAGGTGGCTTTGGACTCCCAGATTGGCGATTATACTATCAACTTCACTTGTCTGGATAAAAGAATGGATAAATTTGAAAAATAGACGACTGTTATTATTAGAAGGCTATGACCTACAAAAGGGATGGCACTCATTTCTATGGAATATGGAAAAAAAGCCACAGCAACACTTCCATAGACATATAATCAGAGACGCATTAATAAAAATCTGGCAAGAAATTAGAAAAACACATTATATGAAAATTCCCAATTGGCTGTTGACAATGGAAGCTATGTTATACCCAAATGTGATTGACATATCTAAAACAGCTAAATATAAAGATATCCTGGATGGATTAGGGAGATTAAAAAGTAGAGAAGAATTAGAAAAACAAGGAATAAAAATAGAGTGGTGGTCCTATCTTCAAATTAAACCACGTTACAAAAAAGATATCGAAGAAATGGGTATAGATACGATAACTCAAACATTAGACAAATTATTAACAGGCCCAGAAGAAAAAATAATATCAAAATTATATGACTACCTATTAAAATTTGATAGATTCGAAGACATAGTGAAGGGACCAATGTTAGCATGGGCGAAGAATATAGGACATAGTATCCACCTGGCCGACTGGGAGCAAATCTGGAATAGAAATTTTAAATTAATGAAATCAGCGGCATATAAAGAAAATTACCACAAAATGTTCTATAGATGGCATTTGGCACCAGCACGATTGGCAAAAATCTACTCCAATTTGAATTCGAATTGCTGGAAATGCAAAAAAGAGCAGGGCACCTTCTTTCATATGTGGTGGTTGTGTCCCAAAGCGAAAAAATATTGGATAAAGATACACCACTGGTTACAGGAAATATTGGACACACCAGTAGAACGCACGGCGGAACTTTTTTTACTGGGAATATTTAAAGGACAATATAGCCAAAGCATCAAATATTTAATCCTACACATCACTACGGCGGCCAGAATTGTGTACGCACAAAACTGGAAGAATCCCAGTATACCCATGGACAGTATGATAATCAAAAAAAAAAAAGCGGCAAGAAGGTGACAAGCAACAGGGAGAAAGCAGAGCTACTTAACTCGTTTTTTACATCTGTCTTTACACAAAGGGAAAAAATAGTCCAATCCGTCAAAAACAGCATCACAAAAAACATATTAGGAACACAAGTTAAAATATGGAAGAAAATGGTAAGTGAACACCTGTCTACCCTAGATGAGTTCAAATCATCAGGACCAGATGGATTACACCCCAAGGTTCTGAAGGAACTGGCAGACGAGATCTCAGAACCACTGAACTATATCTTTCAAAGATCCTGGAGCACCGGGGAACTGCCAGAGGACTGGAAAAGAGCTGATGTAGTTCCCATCTTCAAAAAAGGGAAAAAAATAGATCCAGGAAACTACAGACCTATCATCCTGACCTCAATACCAGGGAAGATTCTGGAAAAGATAATCAAGCAACGAAACAACGAACACCTAGAAGCAAACAAAGTAATAACCAAAAGCCAACATGGGTTTGTCAAAAACAGATCATGCCAGACTAATCTTATTGCATTCTTTGACAAAGTGACAAAATTAGTGGACCAGGGGAATGCTGTTGATATAGTTTACTTGGACTTCAGTAAGGCATTTGATAAAGTAGACCATAACCTATTACTAGATAAAGTAGAAAAATGTGGGTTAGACAGCAACACCACCAGATGGATTCAAAATTGGCTGACCAACCGCACTCAACGAGTAGTGCTCAATGGAACTGCATCTACATGGAGGGAAGTATGCAGTGGAGTACCCCAAGTCTCTGTTTTAGGCCCAGTACTCTTCAACATCTTCATCAATGACTTGGACGAGGGGATAGATGGGGAACTCATCAAATTTACAGATGACACCAAACTGGCAGGAATAGCCAACTCTCCAGAAGATAGGCTCAAGATACAGAAGGATCTCGACAGACTTGAACATTGGGCACTATCAAACAAAATGAAATTCAATGGTGAAAAAAGTAAGGTTCTACATTTAGGCAAGAAAAACAAAATGCAGAGGTACAGCATATGTGGTACCTTGCTCAACAGTAGTAACTGTGAGAGGGATCTTGGAGTCCTAGTGGACAATTGTTTAAATATGAGCCAGCAGTGTGCAGCAGCTGCCAAAAAAGCCAACACAGTTCTAGGCTGCATCAACAGAGGGATAGAATCAAGATCACGTGAAGTAATAATACCACTTTACAATGCCTTGGTAAGGCCACACTTGGAATACTGCAACTGGGTATGTCTAGCTTAATGAAAAGAAGGACTAGGGGAGATATGATAGCAGTGTTCCAATATCTCAGGGGTTTCCACAAAGAAGAGGGAGTCAAACTATTCTTCAAAGCACCTGAGGGTAGAACAAGAAGCAATGGGTGGAAACTAAACAAGGAGAGAAGCAACTTAGAACTAAGGAGAAATTTCCTGACAGTTAGAACAATTAATCAGTGGAACAGCTTGCCTCCAGAAGTTGTGAATGCTCCAACACTGGATGTTTTTAAGAAGATGTTGGATAAGCATAATTTTGTCTGAAGTAGTGTAGGGTTTCCTGCGTAAGCAGGGGGTTGGACTAGAAGACCTCCAAGGTCCCTTCCAACTCTGTTGTTGTTGTTGTTATTATTATTATTATTATTATTATTATTATTATTATTATTATTATTATTATTATTATTATTATTATTATTATTATTATTATTATTATTATTATTATTTATTACACACATAGTCTTTGTCAATTAATTTAATCGCTGTAATTTATTTTTACTGATTATTTTGTTATCTTATATCTTTATCCTTAAAGTCAAGCCGTAGTGCTTTCATCCATCCTTATTTTCATTATTCATCCCTTTTTTTCCTACTCTCTAATTCCAAAAACTAAAAACCCATACCTAAAAATTCCACATTTACTTATTTTGACAATAAAATTCCAAATTATAAATTCTTTATACGTTATTTCGAATTTTTATACTATAAAATGAATGGGGAATTCCACATTACCAATTTTCACAATAGAACATCAAATCATAAATTCTCTATATATTACTACAAAATAATAAATTGTACATAAAAGTGGATAATAAATTTAAGAAATCAGCATAATCATCTCAATTTTACATCATAGTTTCCTTCTCTCTAATAACAATCAATTCTTTAATTGTAAAATCTTTTCATTTTGAATATTATTTTCATTAATATATTCACAAAAAAGTAATCATATTTCATAAATTCTCACAAATTAAAACATTTCATTCTGTTCTATTAATAGTTATATCTAATTATATTAAATATTTACTTATTTCTATCCATATTTTTTCAAAAAGCTCATATTTATTAACAAACACACTAGAAAGAATAGAATTACAAAAACATAAAAGAGAAGAGAAAAAATTATATAATAATCCCAAAAAATTCATCCATTTTCTTTAGAGTTCCATTCCCTTTTAATTATCCCTATTTCCCCCCCCCCCGAGTCATTTTATACCCCCACTTTCTTACCCCTTCTTTTCCTTTCCTCCTTATATATGCCAATTGCAAAGATCCTCCTTCTATTCCTCTTAATTCCTTCCCCCTTTCTTTTTTAATTTGCCATGTCCAATACTCCTGTCCTTGCCCTATTCTTCCCTTACCACTGTTTTTCCCGGTGAAATTATCATGTAATACAATATAATTATCAATCTGTCCATTAACAATATATTCTTTCTCTTTATCTCCATTATTTTTGATATCTTCTTTCAGCTGTTTTTCCTCTTCCAATTTCTTCTCTTTACCAATATTTTGTACCATGGTATTTTCAGATTCTTTATCATTGTCTTTATTAATATCCTTATTAAAATCCTCATTGTCCAGTGCTTTCTCCATTTTAGTCTTTCTTTCATCTTCAAATCCCATGATGCTTCTTCTTAAATCTTTGTAAAGAGCTACAATGTCCTCATATACGCTCAATCCCATGTTGATTCACAAATCCTTTTTTCTTTCTGTAATCTTTTTTAAAGTTCTTTTAAAATTTAGGCAGCCAACAGATGTCAGTAGTTGTTTCCTTATCCCTTTTTTAATACAAAGTAAGAACAAGCTATTTGTTTGTGATAAGTCCAGCTGTCTAGTAATATCTTTCCAACAGCCTAACATAAAATATCTTTCTCTGTGCCAAATACAGTGTCCATTTATTTATTTATTTATTTATTTATTTATTTATTTATTTATTTATTTATTTATTTATTTATTTATTTATTTATTGGTCGTATTTGTATGCCGCCCACTCCACAGAGACTCTGGGCGGCTCACAACAATAAAAATTTACATGCAACAATAAATAAAAAATAAAAACACTAATTATTTAAAAAGCATTAAAAACATTAAAAACAACACTTTTAAAAACCACATGCAATTCCTACATTCATGGGACCAAGAGTTCTCAATGTTGTATTGAATTCATTGGCCCCAGGCCTGTCAACATAGCCAGGTTTTCAACGCTTTTCTGAAGGCTGGCAGGGTGGGAATAATGCGGATCTCGGGGGGTAGTGTATTCCAGAGAGCCGGTACTGTTGGAACCTCACACCATGCCTACGGATGATCTCATCCAGCGGTTTCATGTAGATATTAAAAAGCATAGGGGAAAGAATCGACCCCTGAGGAACCCCACATACGAGGGGTCTCGGGGTCGACCTCTGTCCCCCAGCCAACACCGACTGCGACTGGTCAGAGAGATAGGAGGAGAACCACCGCAGAACGGTGCCTCCCACTCCCATCTCCCCGAGCCGTCGCAGAAGGATACCATGGTCAATGGTATCGAAAGCCGCTGAGAGGTCAAGTAGCACCAAGATGGAGGAATAACCTCCATCTCGGGCTTGCCAGAGATCATCCATCAGCGTGACCAAGGCAGTTTCTGTGCTATTTATTATTTATTTATTTATTTATTATTAGGTTCTTCTATGCCGCCCTACTCCCTAAGGACTCAGGGCGGCGTACAACATTTTAAAAGAACACTAAACAATAATTTAATATGTAAAGTGTAGCCTTTTAAGTTCATTTAGTGCTCAGCCGAATTTCATAGCAAATGAAGACTCTTCAGCTAACAAATGTAAGTTCTTTTCAGTAACAAATATGAACAAAGTATCAAATGCTTTATTTTAACCAAAACAATCTCTCAGTTCGAGGTCACCAGCTGTGTAAACAGTCACTAATGGAAAATTTGAGAATTGAAACAAATCTTCAAGCCAGCAGATGGCACTCTTAATAAATCTTCTTATTTCAATGTCTTTGTATATTTTAAAAAACAATATAAATCAATGTAAATTTAAATCCAATACTTTCTCCTTCCATAGGCAATCCAAAAGTGGGTTTTAGTTATCGCCTTCAGAGTTATTTATCCAATAGTATTTTCATTTGCTTTTTAATCCTTTAAATATTTTGTCTTTTAAAGTTTAAAAAAAACCACCGATTTCTTCTCTGGCATTGTGACTCACCAGTTAATCTTCTCATTTATCTCTTCCTCCTGTCTGTCGCTTAAGCTCCTTTCCTCTCCAGATGACTCCAATCTTCCGAAAACCACACTCAGGTTGAATGCGACCACCGCGGCTAGGGCGACATTATGTCTCCTTCCGTCGCCGCCGGCCTAGAGGCTAAGTCGGCTCTCCGGGGGGATTTCCCCCCCCCAGTTTGCCGACAGCGCCTCTCTCTTCCCCACCCCTTCCGGGTGGTTCTGACCCGGTTCAAGTTGAACCGAGTCTCCAGCGACGCAGAACTTGGGGGCCCCCCGCGGAGTGCGGCAGAACTCCGTCTCGCTGCGGCACTGGCCACGCCCACTCTCCCCCCAAATTTTCTTGATTACCTCTCCAGAAGGGATTTTTGTTGCTTTCCAATTTTGTGCAAATGTAATTCTAGCTGCTGTAATTATATGAATAATTAAATATGTATCTTCCTTATTAAATTTCTCTGGTAGTATACCCAACAGGAATATCTCTGGTATTAACTCTATACGCTGTTTCACCCTTTCTTCTATCCACGTTTGAATTAAGCTCCAATACTTTTTAGCCTCTGTACATGTCCACCACATGTGATAAAAAGAGCCTGGTGTTTGCTGACATTTCCAACATTTCATAGATTTATCTTTGAACATTTTAGCTATCCTTTCTGGTGACATGTGCCATCTATAAAGCATTTTATACATATTTTCTTTATATGCTGTTGCCATAGTCAATTTATAGTTTCTTTCCCAAAGCTGCTGCCATTTATCCAGTTCTATAGTATGGCCAAAATTTCTTGCCCATTTTATCATCGTTTCTTTCACTTGTTCATGTTCTAGGTCAATATGTAATAAATAATTATACAATTTTTTAATTAGTCTTTCATCTGTTCCTGTGAGTATTTCATCTAGTTCCGTCATTTCTAAATTTATGCCCTCTGTTTTACTGTCCTTATCGTATCTTGACTGCATTTGCATTCTCATATACCAATCCGTTTTTATCCCTTGTTTCTCCAGTTCTTGAATAGATTTCAATTCCCTCTTATCTGTCAAAATGTCCTTGTATCTTGGAATATTCTCCCAGTTCAGTCTACTTGGGTGAATTAGTGCTTCCATTATAGATAACCAAAATGGTATTTTCAAATAGTGTTTCTCTTTTATCTTTTCCCAAACCAAATACAAAGAGTTCCTGATGCAATGTCTCTGGAAATAGCTATGTATTTTATTTCTTCCATACCAAATAAGTGCGTGCCATCCTATCTGTAAATCATGTCCCTCCAAAGTCAAAAGTCTTCTTAACAAAATCCATTCTCTCATCCATGTCAATACTGCAGCATAGTAATATAGCTCCCAATTCGGAAGTCCAAATCCACCTCTAAGTCTCGCATCTTGTAGCATCTTTATATTTATCCTCGCTTTTTCCCCTTGCCAAACAAATTTCAAAATCATTTTGTTTATCTCTTTAAAGAAGGTTTTCTCTATTCTTATTGGTATTGTCGAGAATAGAAACAATAAACGTGGCAATATATTCATCTTAATTAATGCGATTCTGCCCATCAATGATAATTGAAGATTTTTCCATTTTTCCAAATCTATCTCTATTGTTTCTTTAACCTAAGATAATTATCTTCCTTAATTGTTATACATCTTGCTGACAACTGGATTCCTATGTATCTTATTTTTTTTGCAATCTGTACATTTAATTTTCCAATTAATTCCTTCTTTTGTTTCTCCGTCATGTTTTTCACTAGAAGTTTTGTTTTATCCTTTTAAAAAAAATAATAATAATCTTTATTTGGTTTTTTCGATTAAAAATACAGAAAAAAAGAGAAAAACTAACGTACACCACAAACAGGACAAAACACAAACAAAAAATAGAACAGAAATTACATACAATTACACATAGAATACTTATTCATTTTAACAGCTTTTTCAAAATCTTACTGTGTCCGATTTTATGTTACTTTGTTGTTTGGTTTCTTTTAACCTTTATTTAGTTTTTAGTCTAAATCTATCTAACTTACTATAAGTTTGTTTAAATTTTTACTATATGTCCCATATCTATAATATATATACAAATAATTCTCATTTTATTCTTATGAAGAAGGAATATACACCTTTACATTTTTTCCCTTAATCAGGTCTTGTTTTGTGACCAGATTTTTAAGTTTTTGTTTTGTTTTAACCAGCTATACCATTTTCTCCATATTTTCAGAATCTTCTTTTCCATGTATCTCCATCGTGAGTTTAAACATTTCTGAGCATTCTAGTATTTTTCTAATTATCATATTGGAGGTAGGGATAATGTCTGTTTTCCAGTTCTGCGCATACAGTAATCTGGCTGCGGTTGTTATATGAAGTATTAAGTAGCATTCCTCTCTGGTAAATTTTCTCCGAAACATCCCCAATAAGAACATTTTGGGTTTTAAATCAATTTTCTGTTTTATAATCTCCTCTAGCCAGTTTTGAATTTTCTTCCAATATGTTTTAACCTTAGGGCAGGTCCACCACATATGGTAGTAGGTCCCTATTTCTTTTTTGCACTTCCAGCACTTCGGAGATACTGTCGGAAACATCTTTGCCAGTCGTGCCGGAGGAAGGTGCCAACGGTAGAACATTTTATAAATATTCTCCTTATATGATGCAGCTAATGTCAGTTTATAATTTATTCCCCAAATTTTATCCCATTCTATCGAATTAATCGTATACCCGAAGTTTTGCGTCCATGCGATCATGTTGCCCTTAACCACTTCCTCCTTTAATTTAATTTGCAATTGAAAATGATATAGTTTCGAGATCAGTTTTGCATCTGGGCCGAAGAGTATTTTATCTAATCCATTTGTGTTTTGAAAACCAAATTGGGATGAGTCTTATATCGTGTTTGTATCTGGAGGTAGTGCCACCAATCCAATTCTATTCCAGATGTTCTGAGGTCTTGTCTAGTCTTGAGATTATTTTGATTATCCAAGAGTCGTTGATATGTTATAATTTTTTTCTCGTCCAAAAGGTTTGGATATATAATTGCTTCAGATATTGATAGCCATCTAGGGATTTTTGTATAATGTTCGTTTTTTATTTTGAGCCAAGTTTCTAGTAATGGTCCTCTTATATAGTGTCTCTGAAAGTAGGTGTGTGCTTTATGTTTCCCTCCCCACAGGAAGGCGTGCCAACCTGCTTGGAGGTTGAAGCCTTCTAGTGTTAAGATCCTTCTGTTTCGTAACAAGACCCATTCTTTTAACCAGCTTAGTGCAGCAGCATTGTAATAACTTTCCCAATCAGGGAGTCCAAATCCACCTCTACTCCTACTATCGTGCAGTACCTTTGTTTTAATTCTGGCTTTTTTCTTCGACCATATAAATTTAAGGACCATATTATTTAATTCCGTGAAAAAATTCTTTTTAAGTTTGATCGGCGCAATTTGAAATAAAAATAAAATCTTGGGTAAAACGTTCATTTTAATGACTGCAATTTTACCCAGTAATGATAGCTGTAATTTTGTCCAGGTGTCTAATTCCTTCTGTATTTTTTTAATTTAGTTTGGTATAGTTGTCTTCCTTGATCGAGCTGCATTTAGCTGTTAACCATAACCCTAAGTATTTTACTTTTTTAGCTGTTTTAATTCCCAATACTGATTCCAAGACATTTTTTGTCTTTCCATTATGTTTTTCGTTATTATTTTTGTTTTTTCCTTATTAATTTTTAGTCCCGCCACCTTTCCAGATTTCTCTATCTCTTTGATTAACATTGGTCCCGACTCCAGGGGGTCTTCCAAAATATATGTCATGTCATCCGCAAACGCTTGCACTTTGTATTCCTCCTTTTTGATTTTTAGTCCTTTTATATTATGGTTATATCTTACTCGTCTTAGGAGGATTTCTAGTGCAAGTATGAAGAGGAGTGGGGATAGGGGACATCCTTGACGAACCCCTTTCTGAATATTTACTTTCTCAGTCAGATCGTTGTTAACTAAAATTTTGGCTGATTGCTCATTGTATATTGCTTTTATCAAATTAATAAATCTAGTTCCAAATTCCATTTTTCCAAGTTGAGTTACGAAGAATTTCCAATCTAAATTATCGAATGCCTTCTGGGCATCTATAAAAATTAAAGCCAATTGTTTTTCAGTGTGTAGGTCGTAGTATTCAAGGACATCTAGTATAATTCTGGTATTGTGTCTAATTTGTCTGTTGGGCAGAAATCCGTTCTGGTCTGTGTGTATTAATTTATTTAATATTCGTTTTAGTCTTTCTGCAATAATAGAAGCCAGTATCTTATAGTCTGTGTTTAGTAGAGAAATGGATCTATAGTTCTTAATTAACGTTTTGTCAGTATCTTCTTTAGGGATTAAAGTTATGTAAGCATCTTTCCAGGAGTCAGGGATCTTTGCTTCCTCCATTGCTCCATTATAGACCTCTAGCATTACTACCTCCAATTGGCTTTCAATTTTTTTGTAGAATTTTCAAATAATGTTGTTCTTTAATTTTCTCCCATACTAATAATAATGCATTCCTAACATAGTGTCTTTGGAAATAGCTATGTATTTTGTTACTTCCATACCATAAATATACAATGAGCAATAAGCTAAAATTTTAGTTAACAACGATCTGACTGAGAAAGTAAACATTCAGAAAGGGGTTCGTCAAGGATGTCCCCTATCCCCTCTCCTCTTCATACTTGCACTAGAAATCCTTCTAAGGCGAGTAAGATATAACCATAATATAAAAGGACTAAAAATCAAAAAGGAGGAATATAAAGTGCAAGCGTTTGCGGACGACATGACATATATTTTGGAAGACCCCCTGGAGTCGGGACCAATGTTAGTCCCGCTACTTCTCCATATTTTCCAATCTGTTGCATCAGTTTTGGTCCCGTCTCTAGTGGTTCTTCCAGTATAAACATCAAATCAACTGCAAATGCTTGCAATTTGTATTCCTCCTTTTTTATTTTCATTCCTTTCATTTCTTTATTTTGTCTTATGTTTCTAGTTTGTACTTCCAAAGTCAAAACAAAAAGCAGTGGTGATAGTGGACATCCTTGTCTCGTTCCTTTCATAATATCCACTTTCTCTGTCATATCGCCATTCACTATTATTTTTGCTGATTATTTACTATAAATTGTTTTAATTACTCCAATAAATCTTTTTCCAAAATCCATATTTTGAAGTTGCAGTATCATAAATTGCCAGTTCACATTATCAAATGCCTTCTGTGTATCTAAGAACATCAGGGCCACTTGTTTTCCAGGATGCTGTTCATAATATTCTAAAGTGTTTAAAATTATTCACGTTATTGTTAATATGCAAAAATCCATTTTGGTCTGAATGTATAAATTCACTGAGAAATTTTTTAAGTCTATTCGCCATTATTGAAGCAAATATTTTATAATCCGCATTCAAGAGCGAGATCGGTCTATAATTTTTAATTTTTTGTACATCTGTCTCTTCTTTCGGTATCAAAGTTATAAATGCTTCTGTCCATGAATCCGGTATCTTAGCTTCTAATATTAATTCATTATAAAGTTCCAGCATTACAATTCCTAATGTTTCTTCAAATGTTTTATATACCTCTGCTGGTAATCCATCTGGCCCAGGTGCGTTCCCATTTTTCTGTCTTTTAATTGCCTCTGTTAATTCCATCATTGTTACTTTTTCCTCTAGTAGATTCTTATATTTTTCTGGTATTTTGGGTAGTTCCATTTCTTCCAGATATTGCTTTATATTATTTTCAGTAATTTTTTCCTGTTTATATAAGTCCTTATAATATGTCCATGTTATCTTCTTTTTTTCCTCATCTCGATGTTGTACAACCCCTTCATTATCTTCAAATTGTTTAATCTATTTTCTTTCCTTTTCCTTCTTAATCTTGTAGGCTAACCACCTCCCTGGTTTATTTGCATGTTCAAAAAAGTTTTGTTTAGATAGTTTTATTTTCCTTGCCACCTCTTCATTTTCCATCATATTCGATTTATGTATCTTCAAATCCATCATATTTTTAATCCTTTTATTTTGCATATCTTTTTGAAGCTGTTTTTCTAGTTCCTTATACTCTTCTTCCAGTTCTTGCTTAATGTCTCTTCTTTGTTTATTTCTTTTACTCATATATGTCATAACTAACCCCCTAAAATATGCTTTGGCTGTATCCCATACAATCTGTAACGAAATATCCCTCTTTTTATTTTCTTTTAAAAAAATTCCATTTCTTTTTCCATAAATTGTTGAAATCCTTTCTCATTCAATATCTCTTGGTTTAAAGTCCATCTAGTTTTCTTCTTTTGTCCTTTCCAAATAACTGTTATCGGGTTATGGTCAGCCCATGTACCTGTTTCGATATTTATTTGTTGTATATTAGATAACAAATCCATTGACATCCACAACATATCTATTCTTGACCATGACATATGTCTAGAGCAGTGGTTCTCAACCTTCCTAATGCTGCGACCCTTTAATACAGTTCCTCATGTTGTGGTGATCCCCAACCATAAAATAATAAAATTATTAGGAAACTCAGGGGTGGGTTCTAACTTACCACGCTGCCGATTCGCTTCCTCCTGCGCTGCGCAGTGCCCAAAAAAATTTTTTAATTGAAAAAAAAAGCCGAAAACAAGATGGCGATGCATGCACAGTGCCAGAAATTCGGCTTCTGCGCATGCTCAGAAGTTTCCATGTGATGGGGTGTGCGCGATGATGTCATCACGCCGGGTACTCGTATGTGGGCGTATCTGCATGTGGGTGGATCTGCCTGGAGACGGATAGAGGAGCGGTGTCTCGGTTCCTAAGACCATCGGAAATATGTGTTTTCCGATGGTCTTAGGTGACCCCTGTGAAAGGGCCATTCGACCCCCAAAGGGGTCGCGACCCACAGGTTGAGAACCGCTGGTCTAGAGGAATAAACTGTATATTGCCTTTTTCTTGGAAACTCCCCCCTCCATGCATCAAATATATTCAATTCATCTACCATAGTAAAAAATGATTTTGGTAATTTCTTCCTTTGTCTCTTATTCTTTTTTGTCGTTGTATAGTCCAATTCCACCTCTACAATGGCATTAAAATCTCCCATCATACAAATATTTTCATAATCTAATTCAATTAGTTTATTATGTAACTTAGAATAAAACTTATCTTGACATTCATTTGGTGCATAAATTGCAACTAATAATGTCTTTTTGTTGTTTATTATTATTTCAACCATCAAGATTCTTCCATCTTCATCTGTATATATACCGTATTTTTCGGAGTATAAGACGCACCGGAGTATAAGATGCACCTTAGTTTTGGGGGAGGAAAACAAGGAAAAAAGGCCTCTGCCTCCCAGCAATTTGCCAAACAGCAAACAGCACAGATGATATACACTGTTTGCTGTGTATTTCTGTGCATGTGTGTCTGACCCATAGAAATGGCAAAGAATTGGAGAAATGTACATTATGGCAGTATATTAATCCCAGAAAGTTTTCTTAAATGTAATCACACTAACTCCTCCCAATTATTTAAATAGATCTACTCCAAACATGACTAAGTCAGGGTTTAACTCAGCTGCCTTATTTTAATATTAATACTTAATACTAATACTTAATACTAAAACAGGACATTTCAGATTATACTTTTACAGATCTTTAAAATTGATGTGGCTTTCTGGAAGTATTCTTTGCTATTTAAAAGAAGATACAATAGCATCGGGCCTCTTCAGATCAAGCATTTATTTTAAAAAGCTTCTTCATTTTGTTAAGTTGTCTAGAACAATAATAAAACAATCTTTAAAAATAAGTTTAATAATTTGAACATTCTATAGGCATTTATAGTTATTGACTTACAGTACCTTCTTGCAGCAAAAAACAGCCAGTTTCAGCACTGTCTGGTTAGCACAAGAAAATAAAATTCTATCTTTGCCTCTCCCTCCAGCAATTTGACTCCGTGCAGCTTTAGTTTCACTTTCATTTTAGCACGTGGGCTTGCCGGCAACTTCAATAAATCAGCTGAGTGTTGGGAGGCAGATAATCAGTGGCTTGTGCTAATGAGGCTCTGCTGCTGTTTGCTGCAAAAAGGTAAATTGCTGGCAGGCAAAGATCAAAGAGTGGGGGTGGCTGGGTGGGGCTACATTCGGTGTATTAGATGCACCCAAATTTTCGCCCTCTTTTGGGGGGTAAAAAGGTGCATCTTATACTCCGAAAAATACGGTACATTTCGGATTCTTTTTTTTTTTGTATGCATAGTACAACTCCTTTTTTCTTTGATCTGCTAATGCCGAATATAAGTCTCCCAATCTTGCACATTCTAATAGTTTCTTGTGTTGTCTTCTAATGTGTACTTCTTGTAAACATATTATGTCCATTTTTAATTTCCTCAATTTATTAAATATTCTTTTCCTTTTTATAGCCGAGTTCAATCCGTTTATGTTTATCGAAATCATCTTAATCTCTTCTTCCATGTTCTTTTACTTCAGTGCTTTAGCCGATCTTTTCAATCTCACATCCCTTTGCTCTTTTACCTCCATGGCCGTTGCTCCTTCCAATTCTGTCTCTTCACCATCCTCTGAGGAGCCAGCAGTCAGGATGGGTTGTCTCCGCCCACTAGCAGTTGAGGACCGAGTCACTTTTTTTCTTTAAGTCCCTGGATCCGCCCTCTGGGACCCCAGTTCTGACTCGTCCTCAGCAGAGCAGGACGTGGCGAAAACTCCTCATCCCAACTGCTGGTTCCTACATTCAGAGTCTCAGGTCGTATTTGGAATTTTTTTTGTTATTTCTTATTTATTGCCTTCATTACTTCATTGTGAGCGAGGGAAGAGTGGCAAGCACGTTGAGGCTCTCAGCCTAGGCTGCCACGTGGGCTTTGGGCCCTAGGCCTAACCCTCCCCACCCACCCCATCCAGCCGACGATCGATCGCTCTGCGGCCGCGGCCAGACAGATTCCCTGCCGTTCAAGCTTGCTCCGGCTCTGGCCGCAAAGGGCTCATCCCGTCACCGCGCCCTCGCTCACCGCCAGGTGGAGCGAAGAGCGAGTTTGCCGCTTGCCGTCTACGGCCCTTTCTACCTGGGGGAAAACGAAAGCACTTTCAGCGGCACAGGAAGCTATCCGATTGCCGCCATTTGGAGCCGGCCGCTGGAGCCTTGCTCGTGGCAGGTTCCTTTTTAAATTTGGCGCCAAAGTCAAGCGGCTTGGTCTCGAGCGAGTAGCGCTCACACGGAGGCTTCCTTTCCTTTGGGACTGCTCCCTTTCACCGATCCGGAGCCCGGGGCAGCCAAGGGATAAGAAGACTTGGCCTCAGAGTGGGGGTGGGGAGGCCCTGCAATTCGGCCTCGACGCCCTCATTTACTTATTCCAAGGGGAAAACAACCGGGCCTCCAAAAAAAATGGCAAAAGGAATGCTACCCACCTCCAAACTCGGGGGAAAAAGAAAGCAAAAGACAAACAGGCCCAATGATGACGAGGCAGCGGCCTCTTCTTCCTCCCAGCCAAGCAGGGCGGAGCCCACAAGGGCGGAGCAATGCAGGGATCGCACCCTACAGAAGATACATGATAGGGCTGCTCAGTCTAATATTCCCCAGGCCAATGCTATCCGTCCTGAGGGGCCCCCCTCTCTGGAAGCCACAGCCCTTCCCCAGATCTTACCAAATCTATGGGGCCCAGGGGGATTGGGAATGCCAGCTTCCGCAGTACAGATCCCAACAGGCCAAGGGGTTACTCAGGGCCTTCCACCTACCCAAGGCCTTGGACCAGAGATGGTTCAGTCTTCTCCACCTGCTAGCCAGGGTACCAGGCCTCCAACTAACCCGGCTCCAGCCCAGGTTCCACCTGGCCTCCCATTCGACCAAACCTTAATTCAACAGTGGATTGCAATGGCGGTCCAGAACAGTATCACTGCAAATCTCCAGAACTTGGCAGCCTCCCTGCCACCCCTAGGCTCGGGAGTTTCCTCTCCCCAGCTGGACCCACAACCAGGAACCAGCACTGGTTTCCTGGCTGGGGACGAGTTATCTAATATCTCTGAAGACGATAATCTCGATGATCTACCTGGAACACAGATGGACACTATGGGTGACCTGTCAGAGGATGAAGTAACTACCCCATCCCAGCCCCCGTCTGCGGCCCTTTTTCCTCCGGGCCTTTACAAGTCCCTTCTAAGCAAAGCCAGGGCTGCCGCTGGTCTATCAGTACCCACTAACCCGGAGCCATTGATAAATACTCCTCTGGGGCCTATCTTCTCTTCGGTCACTCCAGAACCGGATTCAGTACCGGCCCCTTCGTTATTCCTAGATACAGTAAAGAATCAGTGGGCTGCTCCAGCAACTGGACCGACCCCTTCCACCCTCGAACAACAATTCTTCAATGTAGCTTCTGAACTGGGAGATCTCCTGGAGGTCCCAGCAGTAGACCCTCCAGTCTTGGCTCTGCACGCCCAGACCACCCTCCCTGGTGAATCAGAGGAAAACCTCAAACCCGAAGATCGAAAGGTGTAACAGGCTCTGGTGCGCGCTCACCAGGCTGCTGCCTGGGCCATCAAAGCGGCGTCCACATCCTCCTTCTTTGCCAGGGTGGCTCTCCTTTGGTTGAAACAACTGCAGGACTTTATCCCGGATACCAACATACGGGCACAACAGGATCTTAACAAGATCTTTGCTACCTGCCAATTTCTAGCAGACTCTACTCTGTACACGTCAGAGTTTGCATCAAAAGCGATGGCGTCCACCCTCGTAGCCAGACGCATGCACTGGCTCAAGCAATGGCCTGTGGAAACTCGCCACAAATGGCACCTAGCATCCAAGCCTCTCAAGGGCAAGCAGCTCTTCGGGGATTCCCTCGACCCGTTCCTCATCGAATCGCGAGACAAACGGAAGATTCTACCATCGCTCTCACGCAGAGGCCTCCCACGACAGACCCCCTACTTCAGGTGGCCCTTTCGCCACACTGACCAGGGGTCCAGTTTCCCCCGGACCCCAGGTCAGTATACGGGCAGGTTCCATCCCAACCAGGACAGGGCCGGGAGGGGGATACAATTTAGACGGCAATTCCGCAGAGGAGCCGGTGGGCGCCCCGCCAAACGAGGGAAGTAGCAGATCCTTCGCCCTTACAGACGCCCCCATTGGGGGTCGATTACAATACTTTGCTAATCGCTGGGAATCCACAACAGATGATTCCTGGGTTCTCAACACAATTCGACATGGTTTGTCTCTGGAATTCCTCTCTCTCCCCCCTGGAGCCTTCGTCCGGTGCCCCACGGCCAGGAACCCCACTAAACGGGCCCTCATGGCCGAAGTGGTGCAGCACCTACTAGATATTGTGCCATCAGCACAGTGATGGGAAGGGGCAGATATGGAATCGGGAGCAAGAGACCATATCATGTATTGGGGATGCGCACTCGCTGCTTAAAAGCGATTGCGCGTCCCGGTCTCTACAGCTCACCCCGGATACTGGGTGGTTTAGATACTCAGGACCCGAGTCTTCGGCTGATGCTATGCAATGCCAGGTCCATGGTAAATAAAGGCCCCCTCATTCACGATCTTATTGTTGAGGGGGGAATGGACCTGGCGGGTATCACGGAGACCTGGTTGGGGCCGGAGGGAGGTGTCCCTCTGGTGGAGATTTGTCCACCAGGTTTCAGAGCATTCCATCAGCCGAGGGCTCAGGGGAGGGGCGGCGGGGTGGCGGTTGTTATTAATGAGGGTCTTGGGCCAAGGGAGACCACTGTGCCACAGATAGCTGGTTGTGAGTCCCTCCTTGTGAAATGGGGCCACGGGGTTCAGAAGGGCTTACTGCTTACGTACCTGGCTCCCTGCCGCGTAGCTGCTGCCCTGCCTGAGCTACTCAACGTGATAGCCACGGTGGCAGTGGACACACCCAGGCTTTTGGTCATGGGTGATTTCAACCTGCCATCCGTTGGTGAAACGTCTGAGTTGGCTCAGGAGTTCTTGGCTTCCATGACGGCCATGGACCTAACCCAGTTAGTTCATGGCCCCACACATGAGGGAGGACACACTCTAGACTTGATTTTGGTCTCTGGCCAGTGGTTGAGTGGTCTTGATATAGGAGATGTAGTCATTAAACCCTTGTCATGGTCAGATCACTCACTCCTTCACCTAGACCTCCATACCGCTTCCCCACGCCGCAGGGAGGCGGAACCAGTTAGATGGGTCTGCCCCAGGCGCCTGATGGACCTGGATAGGTTCCAGACGGAGCTTGGGCCACTTCCTGACGATCTAGCCCTCAACTCAGCCGAGGACCTGGTTGCTGCCTGGGATAGGGCGGCTGGTGGGGCCTTGGACCGAGTCGTGCCTTTGCGGCCTCTGACTCGGCTCCGATCCCGCGCGGCTCCCTGGTTTACTGAGGAGCTGAGGGAGATGAAGCGCCGGAAAAGACGCCTAGAGAGCAGTTGGAGGGCCAGTCTCTCTGAATCTGACCGAACACTGGTAAGGTCGCATATTAAGACCTACCTAGTGGCGATAAGAGCGGAGAAATCTAACTATTTTTCCGCTCTTATCGCGTCATCAGAGAATCGTCCAATGGCCCTGTTCAGGGTGACCCGTTCCTTACTCCATCAAGGAGCGCGGGAGGACCCCCTGGAAGGCAGGGCTGAGGATTTTGGATGATATTTGCATGACAAAATTGCTCAGATTCAGGGGGAACTGGACTCCAACTGGGTGGATACGGACGCGGTGACAGGGAATAGTCTTGAGAACGTTATCTGGGAAGAGTTTGACTTGGTGACCCCTGAGGATGTGGACAAGATTCTGGGGAGGCTCAGTGCGGCCACATGTTTATTGGACCCGTGTCCCTCCTGGTTAGTGCTGGCTTCCCGGGAGGTTACACGAGGCTGGCTCCAGGGAATTATTAACGCTTCTTTGGGGGAGGGTTACTTCCTCACGGCCTTGAAAGAAGCGGTGGTGAGGCCTCTCCTCAAGAAGCCCTCCCTGGACCCAGCAATTTTAGCTAACTATCGCCCTGTCTCCAACCTTCGCTTTGTGGCGAAGGTTGTTGAGAGTGTGGTCGCACGACAGTTTCCCCAGTACTTGGAGGAATCATCATATCTAGATCCGTTCCAGTTGGGTTTCAGGGCCAGGCACAGCACGGAAACGGCATTGGTCGCATTGGTTGATGATCTCTGGAGGGCTCGGGACAGGGGTTGTTCCTCTGTCCTGGTCCTATTAGACCTCAGCGGCTTTTGATACCATCGACCATGGTATCATGCTGCACCGGCTGGAAGAGTTAGGGATAGGGGGCACTGTTTTTCGTTGGTTCTCCTTCTTTCTCTCCAACCGGTCGCAGTTTGTATTGGCAGGGGGGCAGAGGTCGTCCTCGAGGCCTCTCACATATGGAGTGCCCCAGGGGTCGATTCTCTCGCCCTTTCTGTTCAACATCTATGTGAAGCCGCTGGGTGAGATCATCTGTGGCTTTGGGGTGAAGTACCATCAGTACGCCGATGATACACAGCTGTACATTTCCACCCCAGGCCACCCCAATGATGCCCTTGAAGTGATGTCCCGGTGCCTGGAAGCTGTGCGGATCTGGATGGGGAGAAACCGACTCAGGCTCAACCCTTCCAAGACGGAGTGGCTGTGGTTCCCAGCGTCTCGATATAGTCAGATGATTCCATCTCTGACTATCGGGGGCGAGTCTCTAGCCCCCACCGAAAGGGCTCGCAACCTGGGTGTCCTCCTGGATTCACAGCTGTCCTTAGAGGACCATCTGACAGCTGTGACCAGGGCGGCCTTTTATCAGGTCCGCCTGATACGCCAGTTGCGGCCCTTTCTGGATCGGGATTCCCTGTGCACAGTCACCCATGCCCTGGTCACGTCGCGTCTGGACTACTGTAATGCTCTCTACATGGGGCTCCCCATGAAGAGCACCCGGAAGCTCCAGCTGGTCCAGAATGCAGCCACGCGGGTGGTTTCAGGGGCTAATTGGCGCTCCCATATAACACCCCTCCTGCGCGAGCTGCACTGGCTTCCGGTGGTCTACCGGGTGCGCTTCAAGGTGCTTGTTACTACCTTTAAAGTGCTCCATGGCATCGGACCTAGGTATCTCCGAGACCGCCTGCTGCCACAAACTGCCTCCCATCGACCAGTGCGCTCCCACAGAGAGGGCCTCCTCGTGGTGCCATCAGCCAAGCAGTGTAGGCTGGTGACACCCAGGGGGAGGGCCTTCTCTGTGGGAGCACCCACCCTCTGGAACCAGCTCCCTCCAGATTTAAGAACCATTCATGACCTGGCCACCTTCCGCCGTGCCCTCAAGACGTACTATTTTTATCAAGCCGGGCTGGCGTGAAAACGTTTTTGGGGTTTTTAAGATTTTACCCAATTTTACCCAATTTTAATTATATTGTCTTAAATTAGGGCCACATCTAATATTTTCTTTTAAATGTATATATATTTTAATGTTTATATTGTATTTTTACTTGGCTGTTCACCACCCTGAGTCCCCGGAGAAGGGCGGTATATAAATTTAACTATAAATAAATAATAAATAAATAAATATTAGGGCAATTCATCAGGTGCCCCCTGACCAACTGTTCCAGGGGTTTTATTCTATTCTTTTCGTGGTACCCAAGGCTTCAGGGGGCTGGAGAGCAATTTTGGACCTCAAACGTCTAAACCGTTACGTGTCTTACAGGAAGTTCCGGATGCATTCCCTAAAATCCATCTTGGCCTGCATCCGGTCAGGGGACTTCATGGCCTCACTGGACTTAACTGAAGCATATTTACATATTCCCGTTGCACACCAGCACCGTCGATACCTTAGGTTCTGCTATGCGGACAAGCATTTCCAATATAGAGCTCTTCCCTTTGGTCTCTCTTCCGCACCCAGAGTCTTCACGAAGGTCCTTTCCGTCTTGGCGGGACACCTTCGGGCTCTCCCAATTAAGGTCCAATGTTATTTAGATGATATTTGGGTGGATGCTTCATCCAAAGCCTTAGCACAGCAACACCTTCAGATTGTCACCCAGGTTTTAACTGACCGTGGGTTCTCCATTAATCTTTCCAAGAGTCAGTTGTCCCCATCGACGTACATAGTCCATTTGGGTTCCGTAATTGACTCCACCGCAGGCAGAGTATTAGCAATAGCAATAGCAATAGCACTTAGACTTATATACCGCTTCATAGTGCTTTACAGCCCTCTCTAAGTGGTTTACAGAGTTCAGCATATTGCCCCCAACAATCTGGGTCCTCATTTTACCGACCTCAGAAGGATGGAAGGCTGAGTCAACCTTGAGCCTGGTGAGATTTGAACAGCTGAACTGCTGAACTAGCAATCAGCTGAAGTAGGTTGCAGTGCTGCTTTTAACCACTGCACCATCTAGGCTCCTATTCCTATCCCAGGATCGACAGCATAGTCTTAGGGATTTAGCTACACAGGTCCAGGGGGCGGTATCCTCTCCCCTTCTCACCCTATCCTCACTATTAGGCAAAATGGTCTCCAGCATCTCCATAACCCCATGGGCAAGGTTGCATGCCCGGGAACTGCAGTGGTTCCTTCTTCCATTTCAGAAGGCCGGACGCGGATCATCCCTTCACAAGGTCCGGCTGCCTCCACCAGTTCGGCGCTCCCTCTCCTGGTGGCGCTCACCCGCCCTTGCAAAAGGCACCCTGTTCTTCCCTCAGTCGCCCATCACAGTAACAACGGACGCAAGCCTCTCAGGATGGGGTGCTCATTGCGAGGGCGCCACAGCACAAGGTCTGTGGTCAGAGGCACAAGCCAGGTGCTCCATCAACTGGCTCGAGCTGCACGCCGCATTCCTCGCGCTAAGACACTTCCAACACCTGATAGCGGGGTCTCACGTGCTCCTACTAACAGACAACATCACCACCAAGGCGCATATCAATCGTCAGGGGGGCACCCGCTCCCGGACTCTGATGGACGAGGCGAGGAAAATCGGTCTATGGGCGGAACGCCACCTCTTATCCCTGACATCGGAACACATCTCCGGGATGGCCAATGTCCAGGCGGACTGGTTGAGTCGATCAACGGTGGACCAAGCCGAATGGCGCCTGGATCCGTCGGTATTCCAATCCATTTCGAGGAAATTCGGTACCCCGATTGTGGACCTCTTCGCAACTCTGGAGAACTCACACTTACAGCGATTCTACACCAGGTACCAAACACAGGGGTCGGAGGGGACCAACGCCTTACTCTGCTGGTGGCCCGAGGGACTCCTCTACGCCTTCCCTCCCCTTCCCATCCTACCCCTGGTCCTCAGGAAGCTGATTCAGGAGTAAGCGGAGCTAATCTTAATTGCACCGTTTTGGCCCTGGCAACCCTGGTTTGCCGAGCTCGTGGCTCTCTCCGTGACGGATCACTGGACACTACCTCCTCTCCCGACTCTTCTCAGCCAGGGAGAGATCTTCCACCCGGATCCCCGGTGGTGCCAACTGACCGCTTGGCGATTGAGCGGAGCAGCCTGAGGAGCCAACTTTACGACCCGGACGTCATCTTCTACATCTAGGCTTCACGCCGCCCGTCTACAGAACGCATCTACTCGGCGACCTGGCAGGCCTTCTGCTCCTGGTGTTCCTCACAGCGTATTTCACCCCTTAACGTACCCCTTCCAATGGTCCTAGGATTCCTCAAATGAGGTTTGGATAAAGGCCTCTCACCCAACACCCTTTGCCGCCAAATCGCGGCTCTGTCCTCAGTCCTGTCATGCGGCCATTGGGACTCCTTGTCTCACATACCGACCGCCGGTTCTTAAAGGGGGTCACCAACTGCCACCACCCCCTGCTATTCACCGGTACCCCACCTGGGATCTTCCCAGGGTACTACAGTCATTGACGGAGGCTCCATACGAACCGTTACGGAACGCTTCCCTTCGACATTTATCCCTCAAGGTCGCATTTCTCCTCGCCATCACCTCGGCTCGCAGGATTTCTGAGCTCGCAGCTCTCTCTGTCTGAGATGACCTCTGCATTTTCCACAGCGACAGGGTCGTCCTCCGTTTGGATCCCTCCTTCATCCCGAAGGTCAACTCCTCGTTCCACCGAGCGCAGGAACTCATCTTGCCGTCCTTTTGCTCTCCTCCGTCCCATCCTTCCAAGTGGATCTGGCACACCTTAGACGTCCGCAGGGCCCTACGCATCTACATCAGCCGCACGCGTCCATTCCGCAGAACAGAAGCGCTCCTAGTTACCTTTTTGCCCCAATCGATGGGCCTCAAAGCGTCGTCCACGACTATCGGATGCTGGATCAGGGGGGCCATTGCAAAGGCCTATGACATGGCCTCGCTTCAGCGGCCCGCGGGCATCACAGCGCATTCTACACGCAGCGCAGCCACCTCTGCCGCCTGGGCAACTCAATGCCCACTGGAAGACCTCTGTAGGGCGGCGACCTGGGCATCTCCTACTCCATTCATTAGACACTACAGGATCGACAAATACACATCGGCTGATGCTGCTTTCGGATGCAGGGTGCTGCAAAGAGTACTCAACAACAACGCTTGACTCTACTGTCCCTCCCATGGGTGCTACTGCTTTGGTATGTCCCATCCTGACTGCTGGCTCCTCAGAGGATGGAGAATGAGCATTGACTTACCTGATACGCTCTTTCTCATCAGGAGGAGCCAGCAGTCAGCTCCCTCCCTGTAATCATCGCGTTTTCCCTTGCATCACCACGGAGGGGTCTCTGTTTCGACCCATTAGGACGGTGGCCTTTTCAGTGGCTGTCGGGTTCCTCCTGTTTTCTCCCAAGTTTCTTCTTCCTGTGGTTTACAAAAAAAAAAAAATTCCTAGCTTTTACTTCACCTGTTTTAGCTTGTACTTCACCTGTTTTCGGCAACTTACGAACCAGTCAACAAACAGTTGGGATGATACGGACATCGGTTCTACCGTTTTTTGCCACATCGAGTCTTCCCTTCGGATTCGTCAGAACTGGGGTCCCAGAGGGCGGATCCAGGGACTTAAAGAAAAAAAGTGACTCGGTCCTCAACTGCTAGTGGGTGGAGACAACCCATCCTGACTGCTGGCTCCTCCTGATGAGAAAGAGCGTATCAGGTAAGTCAACGCTCATTCTATCTCTTTTTCCTGTTGGCTTGCTTGTTGCGTTTTTAACTCATCTATAGTGTCTTTTTGGAATCTCACCTCTCTCTCTCTCATTCTTTCCTCACTTTGTTCAAAATGTTGTCTGTAAAATATTTCGGCTTTCTCCACTGTGTCCAATTTAAGTCTCTGTACGTGCCACACCACCATTATCCCCTCCGGTATCAACCATTTAAAATTGACTCCTCTCTCCATCAATCTTCTTGTCAGAAATTGGTATTCTCTTCTTAAATCTCTCACTCTTCTTGGAACCTGTTTCAATGCTACAATCTCCTCCTCTTTATATTTAATGGTAGTATTTCTTAGTTTTTGTAAAATCTCTGTTCTCAATGCCTTCTTTGTAAATCTGATATGGACCTCTCTAGAAAGCTTATTTTTCATTGCATATCTGGTGTGAACTCTATATTTCATCAATATCATTCAATATCTTTTCTTTGTTTTGTTCCATCGCTTCCGCCAAAATTTCTGCCATTATCTTGGCCAGGTTTTCTCCCCTCTCTTCTATCACATTTTGAAACCATAAATAATATTCAAAACGGTCCATTTCTAGGGTTATAATTGTTCTTTCTTGTCTTTTATCTGATTCTGTCAATCGGTCATCCATATCCTCCATCTTTTTCTCAGTTGCTTCAACTTTCTCTTCAACTTTCTGCAAACGTTGTTCATTTTTCTCCATGAAACCCTTCATTTCTTTCAATTCTTCTTCCACCTTACCAATACCTTCTTTAAGGCTTTCTTTAAGGTCTTCATGTAAAGCTTGCATTATATTTTTTATTTCCATAGTATTGGACTTATCTGCTTGCGCTGAAATATCTGTCCCTTTCTGTCCTGGACTTTGCATTGTTGAAGTGGTCGTTGATGAAAAATGTGATGGTATCTTCTTTGTTCTATCCATTCTTTTTTTTGTAATCCAATAGAAAATGGAAGTGAGAAAAAAAAGACAAAAAATATAAAAAAGAAGAGAAAAATAAAGAATAAAAATAAAAATATCTACCAAGATGTTCCAATATGGAAAACCGGGGAATTAAAAAAGCCAAAGTAAAAACTACAATTCAAAATAGGAAAAAATAAAACCAATCCTCCAATAATCCAATTAAAAATATGAAAAAAGAGAAAAAAGAAAAAGAAAAAGAAGAGACAAACCCCAGCTTCTGAATTCATACCCCAACAGAGGAGAAAATAAAAATAAAAATTTAAGAAAAGAAAAAATTTCTCCTTCAAAACTCTCCAAAAAGAAAAAAAACAGTATTTATATCCAAAATTAACATGAATTTCAGGATTAAACAAGGATTAAAAGCCAAAAGAAAAAAGAAAAAAGAAAAGAAAAAGAAATTGAATTAAATTTAAAAAAAATAAAATTTAAATTTAAAAAAATGGTACACAAACTTATTACTCCAATTAAAAAAAGAAAGAAAGCTTGTTCTATTGCTCTTCAGGCTCTTCTTGCCTTAATCCATCCAACAAGATTCAAAATTCAAAGAGAAAAAGAGATTTGCTCCAAAAACAAAAAATATACCAAACCAAAGCAGCACATATCCACCTGGAAGACTCAATATTGTCTTTGTATGTCTCTTTCTTATCAGATCAAAACAAAAAGAAAGTCACAACAACAAAAAATAAAAAAGCCTTCAGCTGTGCTTCAAGGTTATAATATGTCAACTCTTGTCACTAGATGGCACTGTGACCCATCCGAAATTTCCAATAGTCCAACACAGCTCAATTTAGTAAATAAAAAAGAGACAATAATCATATCTATATTCAAAAATAAAAACTCTACAGCACTTTGACCCTCTTAATCCAAATCCAGGTCAAAAATTGGCTCCATAGCAAGTCTTTCTCTTCATTCCAGTATATAATCAAGCCTTTTTTCTGCATTCCGCTCTCCCCGCCGCTAAAATCCAAACAAGAAGCAGCTCCAAATGCCGCTCCCCCCTTTCTGCAGTTACCACTCCAGCAGCTTTTTAATCTTCACACTCACTCATTCCAGCTATCTCCTCTCACAATCTTGACCAAATCAAGCACTTTTGAGCAACATCTCACCCAGATGACTCACAGCACTTTCCCTCTTCCGTGCTTCCAGCTATGGCCGTCCCAGCTAATGGCGACTCCGGTCGCCTCTCATCAGCTGATGGTCGGGAGGCTGTTATCGGCTCCCTGGGGGGTCTGCGATACCCCCCAGTCCACCGTTCGGTGCCTCCCTTGTTCCCTGCTCCTCCAAAGCGGTTCCGATCCAACTTTGGATCCCCAATCAGCTGGAGTTCGGAGTTTCCCTCAGAGGTGCCGAGGGAAACGTCCGTCTCGCTGCGACGTTGGTTCCGCCCCTCCCCCCCCCCCCCCGGTCAAATTCATCTTTTGGTGATGCAAGTGATTTGACATTTCCTTTACAATGTTGCTTTGACATCCCAATCTAGTTTACATCTCAGGGATTGCTGGTATTCTATCCAGGACTAACCAGGTCCAACCCTACGTCTTGTGAGCCTCACAAAGGTTAGTTAGATGCTGCCACCTGCTGGGTATCTATCCCAAATATTCCCTCTAGATCAGTGGTTCCCAAACATTTTCAGTCCACCGCCCCCTTGGTGCTACAAACTCATCCTCACCGCCCCCACCCCACCCCCTCAGGTGGGCGTGGCTTAGTGGTCAGGTGACCGGGTGGGCGTGGCCAACTTGTAAAGTGTGGTGAAACTCACTTAACAACGCTCTTGCTTAGCAACCAAAATGTTAGGCTCAATTGTGGTCATAAGTCTTTCTTTCGTTCTTTCTTTCTTCTCTACCTTCCCCCTTCTTTCTTTTTCTTTCTGTCTTTCTTCCTACCATCTTTCTTTTTCTTTCTTTCTTTCTTTTCTTTTCTTTCTTTCGGTCTGTCTTCCTTCCTTCCTACCATCTCTTCTTTCTTTCTGTCTGTCTGTCTTCCTACCTACCTACCATATTTTTCTTTCTTTCTGTCTTCCTTCCTTCCTACCATCTTTTCTTTCTTCCTCCCTCCCTCTTTTTCCTTTTTCTTTCCTTCTTCCCTCCCTTCCCTTCCCTCCCTCCTTTCTTTTTCTGTCTGTCCTTCCTTTCTACCATCTTTCTTTCTTTCTTTCTTTTTCTTTCTTTCCTTCTTCCCTCCCTCCTTTCTTTTTCTGTCTGTCTGTCTTTCTTTCTTCCTTCCTTCCTTCCTTCGTTCCTTCTCTTCTTTCTTTCTTTCTTTCTTTCTTTCTTTCTTTCTTTCTTTCTTTCTTTCTTTCTTTCTTTCTTTCTTTCTTTCTTCTTTCCTTCTTTCTTTCTTTCCTTCTTTCTTTCTTTCCTTCTTCCTTCCTTCCTCCTTCCTCCCTCCTTCCTCCTCCTCCCTCCTCCTCCCTCCTCCTCCCTCCTCCTTCCTTCTTTCCTTCTTCCTTCCTTCCTTCCTTCTTTCCTTCCTTCTTTCTTTCTTTCCTCCTTCCTTCCTTCCTTCCTTCCTTCCTTCCTTTCCTTCCTTCTTTGTCTGTCTGTCTGTGTCTGTCTGTCTGTCTGTCTTCCTCCCTCTTTCTTTCCTTTTTCTTTCCTTCTTCCCTCCCTTCCCTCCCGCCAGCCCTGGCCAGGCCGCCGCTGCTCACCCAGGCCGATGGCTTGGTAAGCATTCTCCGGGTCGTGCACCAGGTCGCAGAGAGCCATCAAGGCCGGCTGCCGTGTCAGCAGCTCGGGGTGCTGCAGCTCTTCATTGAGCTTGGGGAGGCCTCGGCGGCCAAAGGCCACAGGCGCCTTGGTGGGGTTGACAACTGGGGGGCAGCTGGGCTGAGATCCGTGGGTGTTTCATGCCAGAGGGGAGCCTGCCGAATTGCGCGCGCCGGGTTACTAGGCGACAGGGATGCCGGGCGGGAAAGTCCGTGCACATGCAGGTTCCGCAGCAGGGCCTTCCTGTGGGTCTGCGAGTGCTCGCCCGAGCAGCTTCGGGAGCGGTCAGCTTCCCTCGTCGCTCTGTGCCGTGCTCAGTACCTAGCACTTGTAACTCCATCGCATTCCACGCTCTTGGGTGCAGGGCAGCCCATTCTGAAAGAAAACGCAAGACGTTTTCTTTCAGAATGGGCTGCCCTGCACACAAGAACGAGGAACGCGAGGGAGCTTCAAGTGCTAGGTAGGACGCAGTTTGGGGTGACCAGTTGTGCGGGGCAGAGCGGAGTGGAGCCTGGGCGGGCGTTGGGCGGGCCGCGAGACGGGCATCATACCTAGCACTTGTAACTCTGTCACATTCCATGCTCTTGTGTGCAGGGCAGCCCATTCTGAAAGAAAACATTTCGCGTTTTCTTTCAGAATGGGCTGCCCTGCACACAAGAGCGAGGAACGCGAGGGAGCTTCAAATGCAAAAGCATGGCGAACCACCTACCGCCCCCCTGGCCCCTCTCACTGCCCCCCTGTCACCACCCTTGCCTCTCACCGCTCCCCCTAAGGGTTCCCACTGCCCCCCGGGGGGCGGTACCGCCCACTTTGGGAACCACTGCTCTAGATGGATTTTAACTCCTGTTATGGAGGGCACCAATTTGAGGAAGGTAGAACAGGAATTATGTAAGGTTTTAGAGTCTAGATTCCTCCATAAAAATGTTTGTATTTTATGTTTTGAGTTATGTAGTATGTTTTTAAAACATTTTTCTAAGAAATATTTCATAGAGATTTTTGCAGTGCTTGTTCCCTCTCCCTCTGGCCATGGAGAATTTTGTTTTGTTGATCAGATCAACTGAAAGTTACATGAGCTTCAGGCTTAATAAAGTGGCACTAGAAGGTTTGTCACAATATTAAAAAGTTACATCAAATATAAAGCATAATGAAATAATTTTTGTACATCAATTCTGTTTGTTGCTGATTAACCTTCAGGTATAAATACTTACTTGGCTTATACTTTAATTACAAAAATTGCAGTACACAATCTCAGCTTGTCCTGCACTTTGCTTCTTGGAAACAAACCAGACAAACTCTGTATAGTTGGATCTGTGTTTTATTATCTCAGCAATAAATCAAACGGAACAACTGAGGTAGCTCGAAAGCTAATTTAAGTCAGCGCTGGGAGCAACTGCATCCTTGCGCTGTTTTAAACACTCACCTCCACCCCCCACCCCTTAAACCACCATCCCACATCCGGTATTTCCATTTCCAACTGAGTAAACATCGTACATTTACATTCCATTCATATATCAGGATTTAAGCCAGCCACCCCCATGATCTGCTGTCAGGGTGTGAGCACTGGAAGCAGCTCATCTATCATGCCACCGGTTTGCCGGCATCCAGGATCAGAACAGAGGCAGCAGCTGTTCGGCACTGAGGAAAACTTGGCTTGTCGTAGCTGTATGATGTCAGGGAAATGGCGAGCCCAGGAACGGGCTCGACACACAATGGAAACCAACATAGTACAAACATTATGAGCAAATGTGGCAAAATGTTATTTTTTAGTTTTTAAATTAGTTTTAGTTAGAACCATTCTAATAAAGGTTGAATTTCTTTAAAAAAGGAAATCTCAGTGTATGTGCAAATAGCAAGGTAAAATTATGGTAGGGGTTGTAGGGAATACTACTGCTTATTTTAATATTTGCTAGTCCTGCTTTTATTGGAGTTTTCATTCAGATTCCCCACTTCACTGTATTTGGCGTTAATTGTATGTCTCGCTTCTCTCTTGTGGCTAGCAGAGTTGAGAACAGCATGGTTCTAGAAAGAAGATGGGCTCTACTCGGTTAACTGCAAAAGAACTATGTGAGAATGATGACCTTGCCACAACGCTAATACTTGACTCCTACCTTGGCTTTAAGACACATAAAATGAATGTAAGGTAAGAACTAGGAATGGGCATGGAATAAGTCTGAAAATTAAGATTGTAAAGCAGGAATATGAATTTTTTTTAGATAGATAGATAGATAGATAGATAGATAGATAGATAGATAGATAGATAGATAGATAGATGATAGATAGATAGATAGATAGATAGATAGATAGATAGATAGATAGATAGATAGATAAAGAAGCGATAGCCATCACGATCTCTGGAACGTTTAAAATTTTATTTAAAACTACTATTAAAATTGCTAAGCTTTCGTCAACCCCTGTTGACTTCGTCAGAGTGTAAAATCCCCATGGAAGAGATGCTTGCTTTTATAGAATGCCTATCAATTTATGTAATGCCTATCAATTTAGACTTTGCAGGTGTAACCGGTCCACACCCTGTTTTCTCTCCTGTCTTAATTGTCTTAATTGTTTCTGCCTTAGTCATGCTGACAGATGAAGATTTCCCCATGGTGTATTGCCTCTTTCTCTCCCTAGGGGGTAAAAGGGAGAGGAATAACAATGAGGGGGAGGAAGCCAGGAGAAACACCTTCAAAGCAATGCCTGATAGCCCTGCTTTACCCCCTAGGGAGAGAAAGAGGCAATACACCATGGGGAAATCTTCATCTGTCAGCATGACTAAGGCAGAAACAATTAAGACAATTACAGGAGAGAAAACAGGGTGTGGACCGGTTACACCTGCAAAGTCTAAATTGATAGGCATTACATAAATTGATAGGCATTCTATAAAAGCAAGCATCTCTTCCATGGGGATTTTACACTCTGACGAAGTCAACAGGGGTTGACGAAAGCTTAGCAATTTTAATAGTAGTTTTAAATAAAATTTTAAATGTTCCAGAGATCGTGATGGCTATCGCTTCTTTATCTGTAAATATGCCTGGAACTCGCATTTTTAGAACAATTCTTAAGATATATATATATATCTTAAGAATTGTTCTAAAAATGCGAGATATATATATATAAAAATGTTACACACACACATATATATATATATATATATATATATAGAGAGAGAGAGAGAGAGAGAGAGAGAGAGAGAGAGAGAGAGAGAGAGAGAGAGAGAGAGAGAAAGAGATATTTTTTCATATATTTGAATATTAAGTGGTGAGGATTGACAGTACAGGTAATCCTTGACTTACCACAATTGGGACCGGAATTTTGATTGTTGGTGGGCTCTGTATCCGGCAGAAGTTTCCTGTGCTACAGCAGGTTTGCAAGCACTGGTGCACAGCTGAGATGGGAGAGAGAGGTGGGTGGGGAGAGTTGCAGCATCTCTGGGATTGCTAGTGCAAGTCGGCTGCCAGGCACCTGAATTTTGAACACATGATTGCAAGGGTGCTCCAACAACCATAACTTGTCCATTTAGCACCATTGTAATTTTGAATGGTTACTGAACAAATGGTCGTAAGTCAAAGACTACCTGAAATGAGGAAAAAATATGTTACAAAAGAAATTCTTCCTTTTTCATTTTTATAGCCCACTCCCAGCCATCAGGAGGAAGCACCATTTACGGGAGGCAGTAGAAGCTTTCCGGAAGCGCAAGGACCTAGAAGCAGCATATCAAGCCTTGATGCAGGGTGGCTGGGCCTGCCAGTATTTTGCAAACCGGAGCCATCAGCAGGAAGCTGCCTTCAAGACTCATGTACAATCCTGGTTTTTGCCTGTTTAATGGCTGGAGAGCATGTTGAAGTCTGAAAAAGTTATTTATATACACTTTTTCATCTCAATCCCGCTCCTTTTGGATTATTACATTATGGCTCTTATCATCCTAGTCAGCATGGCAGTTAGGGTAGTGAGAGTTTAATTTAACACTATTCCAAACAATTAGGTTTGGAAAGGCTGTGAATCATGGGGCATGTTGTAAGAAGGTATGGAAGTTAGAAAAAGTACTTATCCTAATCTAGTCTATGCCTTCCTTTTCTCTAGACCAGATTAGATGTATTGGTGCTCTGGCCACATACAGCATAGCATGAGCTTTGTAATTAAGTGACAATTATTAGGCTATAATCTTTTTTTAAACTTGACTGTTAACTTGTAACACAAGCTGGCAGTGAAGGTCCACAGAGGCTGGCTGTGGATGAAAGGACCAAGAAGTATTGTTTTCTTCTTTTTTATCTTTTTTTGGCTTTGATGTTTTTAAGCATCTTCAACTGATGTGAATGTCAGCTTGATAGAAAGAAAATTGTTTACGAACTATAGTGAGAAACATTTTATATGGGAAGAGAGTAAACATATTCATAGAAAAGATAGGAGCATTGTCTCCAACTTAGTTCTCTCTCCCCATTGATTCTTGCAATGATTTTATTTTATTTATTTATATCACACCTTTATTATTTTCTATAAACAACTTAAGGCAGCAAATATATCTAATACTCCTGCTTCCTCTCTTCCCCTCCCCCATACCCATCCCAGATTTTTCGGTACCTTCGCATTTTCCTTCCTGAGAGCGGTTTTGCCATCAGATGCTGTAGTCGATATTCCTTAGAAATAAATGGAGCCCAGGTAGTGTCTACAAAATCATGGTAAGTTCATAGTGCTACTTCTTCCCCATGTGGCAAAATTATTAACTTGCATGCTGGATTATACTAAGAAATAAATAAATAAATAGAACTATGAAGCATAAAAACCCAAGAGTGTATAAACCAACACTGAGAGGAAAATAAAGGGAGGGGCAAGGAGTGCTTTTCTGATGAGTGTATTTTATAACGGGATGTCCATTAGAAAAGCTTTCTTTCCAACCAGCATGCAAAGAAGTGGATAATAAAGTAACCATGTATTTGCTCTTGCACGTTTTACTTAAGATTACAGCAGCATAATCCTCTGGATAGGTAAGGTTATTTTTCCCCCTCTCCCATAAGGAGAAAGAATGATAAACTGGAGCGTTTAGAAGGCTACATTGCAGAACTGACAGAACCCGACGAGAGCCTCCTCCAAGCAGGTGAAAATGACTTCAGCATCATGTACTCCACCCGGAAACAGTGTGCCCAGCTTTGGCTGGGGCCTGCAGCCTTCATTAATCATGGTAGGTGGAAGCCTTCAGGGTCAAGTTAGAGAGGTAGTTGCCTCAAACTGTTTAAATTCCTATGAAAATGATAATGGTAAGTCTTATATAACTGGTCTTATAACTTAGAGCAAGTGTTGAGGAGAAATAAGATAGCTATCTATCCCAGATCAGAGAGTAGTAATAAATAATCTAATCAGTTATTTGGGAAATTGAATTTTCTATAGATACCTGTATCAATAGGGATACATCAGAACCAAACAGTGGAGAAGACTGGTATGTAGCAAATATGCAGTTGTTAATGGGGAGGTACAGCAATCAGGATTCAGTTGAGAGTATATTATTCAGAGCTCACGTGGGAGTGCTCATTAGACCTGTTGATATTTCCTTAAATCCAGTGTGGCTTTTCTTGGGCTACTGTGAAACAAGGGAAAGACACAACTTATTTACAGAATTGCCACTGGAGGTGTGTGAGTGTCCCCAGATCTCCAAATCACTTTTTCCCCTTCAAATCTGAACTGCTGCATGGTCCTAATTACAGTATTAAGAATTAATAATCTCATTTCAGTTAGCTTTGTAGGTGCTTCTGACACGAATACAGACAGGATTCTATACTTAACAAGGTTGCCAAAACTTGCATTATTTTTCATTGACATAATGTTTTAAAATCTGTTTTAATCTTGATGTCTAGATACTGTTTCAGTTTTCTCTTAGGAAAATGAATATATTTTCCTAGTTAATGATTGGCTAGGTAATAATGGTCAGGCACCTTTTATTATTGATTATAACAGTCATTGTCTTTGGATAACATCTAGATGAATTGTTCCTATTAACATGGTTTCTTTTGAGATATTTTTATATTTTAGTAAAAGGGCAAGAAAAAAGGCATTGTAATTGTACCAAGTTGTTTCTTTGGTAGAATTACTGAAATGTAAAGGCACTGAGGCTTAAAGAAGGACAATTTGTTCTAAAGCAATACAAATGTCCTTACTTATCTGCCCAGTGAATGACTGGACAGAAGCAGTTTCTTTGTAGACAGTGGCCTAGTCATGTCACTCTGTATGTGCACCTGTGCAAGTTATCTCATCTGTTATTTTCTAAATTAAGCATTTCCCAAGAATTGTGATTATTTTAGCAACAGGGACATATGGGTGCTAACTATCAATATAGGTGGATTGTAGATTAAAATTGCTTGGTGCTGTTTCTTGTGTGAGCTTTCATAGTGAGGGACATTTAATCATGTGAATACTGCTATAGAAATTGAGAATTTGATAGAATTTTGATTGCAAAAGGGTTGATGAAAAATTAGTTTGCACTGTCTAAGAAACTTCTTATCCTAAATGCATATTTTTAATAAAAAGTTTTTTTTTATTTTTTCCAACAAACATTACATATTTTATGCACAAAGTGTTGTCCGGCTCAATCTTACATAGCTTTCCATATACATAATCCATTCCATTATCATTTCTCTGTTTCAATTCCAACCCATAATATTCTCCTTACATATTTCTTTATCTTAACTTATTTTTCTTAATACATAATATTACTAATTGCCCACATTCCTAATCCCTTACAATAACATCAATTAACTATCCTAATTACTACATACATTTCTCATATTTTCTGTCCCACTATATTTCAGCTTTCTCAAATTTTAATTAATTTAATTTAGCAATAGCAATAGCACTTAGACTTATATACCGCTTCATAGTGCTTTACAGCCCTCTCTAAGCGGTTTACAGGGTCAGCATATTGCCCTCAACAATCTGGGTCCTCATTTTACCGACCTCAGAAGGATGGAAGGCTAAGTCAACCTTGAGCCGGTGAGATTTGAACAGCTGAACTGCAGCTAGCAGTCAGCTGAAGTAGCCTGCAGTGCTGCACTCTAACCACTGCGCCACCTCGGCTCATTTAATTTAAATTGTCTTTGAAAATAAAACAAATTACCTTTTCACATTCCATCTACTGTTCTGCTTTTTTATAATCAATATACATCGTCATCCTCAAATCTTACACAAAAACTGTTTAATTTACTTAACAGTCCACACTTAAAAACGTATCAAATTTCCCATCCCACTTTTTCTGCTAATTCTGTTTTGCCATAAATAATATTCATCCTGTATCTTAATTACTACTAAACTATTTTACCCTAAACCTTTAATTTAATCAGCTATCCACCATTAATAATATTAATACAATTTTCTTAAGTCTATTAATATGAACCTTTCTTTCCACTAGCCTTCCTTTTTACCCATTTTCCTTTGGTCTCTCAAAAATTCCACTTCTTATTAATTTTCTCCTTTTGTCCCATTCCCTTAGCTGCTTCTTTTTCTTTTTATGTATCTTATATCTTTTCTCCTGAGTCGTTTTTCTCTCTTTTGAATTTATTATTCGTGTGGTTCCCCCCCAATTTTCTCTGATCTCTTATTTATTTATTTGTTTATTTGTTTGTTTGTTTATATTTCTATGCCGCCCAACTCCCGAAGGACTCTGGGCGGCTTACAGCAGACAGTTCCCATTTTACCCTTTGATTGATTCTTTTTTGAGTAATATTCCCCTCTCTCAGCTCTTTTCTTGCCACTGTAAATCCCAGTGAAATCATCCATTTGTTTTTTGGTTTCAGTCCCTTCTTCTTCTATGTTATTTTCTTGTTCCTCATTTATCTCTTTTACCACCTCCTCTCCTGTTTCTTGCTCTGTATATTCCAACAAAATTTCTGACTCTTCTACTATTTCATGCTTTGTGTATTCCAACAAAATTTCTGGTTTTTTAACATCTTTTACAGTTTCACACACATTTTTTAACATGCCAAATAATTCCTCATACATCCACATCTCCATATTGCCAATTTAAGCTTTTTATATTATATCACACTAAATTAAAACTTAAGGTCCATATAGTCTCTTTTTGTTTTCAATTTCTATTATATCCAATTCAAATAATAGTCCAATCCAGTCCAATTCCAAAATTTATTGTCCTCTGCCACCGTAGAAAAGCAAAGCTAAGCAGTATAGACAAAACAAACACTCCTTAAAAGTTCTCAGCCTTTCCACTTTATCTTCTTACAGCCAAGGTCAGACAGCTGCACTTTCTCTCTTACAATCCACAACTTGTTGCAATATTTTTTTCTCTCCAGTAGATGGCACTCTCCACTCTGCAATATACTCACACCAGCTGATTGTCAAAGCTGTCAAAAATAACTTTAAATCCATAAAAAAAGATTTTCTCACCAATTTCTTCCTTCTGTTGTTTGTATTTCTCCAATTAAAATTATATCCAAGGTACCAGTAATCTTCTTGGGCTTTAATACTTTAGCCTCCGTTTTTTTTCCCTTTCCTTTGTCCAGTTCCCAAGTGCCAATTAGCCGCTGTTTCAACTTGGGAAATTCTTTAAAATTCCAGATTAAAAATTGCCTTTTACCTGTGAGTTGGTCACTTCCTCACCTGGTTTCAGCACTTTGTCCAAACACCAGTCCTGCACATAAGCTTGGTCCGGTTGCCCCAGCTTTGTAGCGGTCATTCGAAAATGGCCGCCGCCACCGCCGCCAGTCTGAAGAGCTGTCTCTGACCGCTCGAGGAACTTGCCTGCTCCTCTGGGTTGTCCAAGGCGCCTCTCCTTCTTCATCCCTTCAGGACGGTTCTGGTCCGACACCCCCCCCCCGACAGTGGTTTGTCAGACTGTGTTTTTCGCGAGGCTCGCCGGAGCTTCGCTATTTCCCAGCCTGTCTCGCCACGACGCTTCCGGTCTCTCTTATCCTAAATGCATTTGAACATCTAGTCAGGATTGTATGTTTTATGTTGAATAGAGGACTGTTTAATTTTTTTGAAGCTGGAACCAAATTCCCTAAATATTTAATCTTAAATTTGTGTCATTCATATAAAGACTAGGTATAAAAAGGCATTAAGAATAAGCTGTTCTAAATTGATGTATTTATTATATATTCATTTTTCACATTTATAGATAGCCAAAATGGGAGATGTTTATTTACCACCTATTTGTGAGGCAATAGTCTGTTAAGAAAGCTTCCTTAGTTGTTAATTGCTTAAAATGCTGCATTAGTAAGGTTTTCAAATGACCAAGGGATTATCTGATAGATTTAGGGTTGAGAATTTAACTGCAAAAGGCAATAATGAATTGAACTTTCTTGGAAGCTTCTCCTTATTCAGCCACAGAACTCATAGAAAAACTTCCTTCCTTTCAGTATTTTAACATTTTCATTAAGGGTGTAAGACATAAGGCACAATTGTTTTGTACTTTATTGAGTGAGAGAGGTTTGATATGATAATATATTTATACAAATGTCAAGTATGCTGCCTTAAGCTCATAATGCGGAAAACAGTGTGGATTTAAGCTAAATACAGTACTTTTCTTCAGTTGGATTTCCATAATTTGTGTGTCACCTACTCGATTCAGATTTGTAAATGCTTCTAGATAAAGCAAAATGTACTGTTGAAAAGATGAGCAAGTTTTCTCTGCTGCAGCTTCTGCTAAGAAGGAATACTTGTAATTCATGTTTAGCTTTTTAAAAAAATCTTCCTTTTTCTTCTTATTGTTTCCCTGCAAAATGTAATTCCTACCCACTGTGCAACTATTCAGACTGCAGACCAAACTGTAAGGTAAGCTGTGTTGATGTATTGTTGGGGCAAGGGATGCTGTTAATTAGAATACAAGACTCTGAACTTGGGATGAGGCCTTAAATGTATTACTGACTATAGTTAATAGGAATGAGCAGGAATATATTTTGGGAGAGGTTGAAATAGACCAGGAGCACAATATATTGTAGTAGTGTCTGGAAAACACTTAGGAGGAATTGTGATTGCTTGAGGTAGAAAAGTATCTCCTTGTAATCCTAGAAGCTCTACCTCATTAGTCTTCTAATTCTTCACTGGAGGTAGAAGACTTTTTTCCCATCTTGAAAGCTGGAAATATGCTATAGCTTTCCATTGTTTAGGATCAGAAGAAACCAAATTCCTTTTGATATCCTGTTTTGCAAATTTGTGCTACAAAAGCATAAGTCTAAACAAATAGCTTTGAGAAAGAGTTGATTTGATTGAAATGTGGGCTTTCTGAAGGGGAAGAGGAGACTGCTGGCATTCTCCTCCTCCTCCTATGAGCTTCTTGAATCTGCTTCTTTCCTTTCCGGCTATCCTTTCTTTCCTGCTTTTTCTACCCCTAACCCATTGTTTGTGCTGTAGTTTGTCCCAATGGATGGGAACACTGCTTGTGTCAAGGTGCTGCGGGACATTGAGCCAGATGATGAGATCACATGCTTCTATGGTGACAGCTTCTTTGGGGAGAACAATGAATTATGCGAATGCCACACTTGTGAAAGGTGAAAATGGAGGGGAGCAGAATCTCAAACGTTGGGAGCTGGTTGGGAGTCAGATTTCTGAGTTTATTTATTTATTATTTATTAGTTGCATTTGTATGCCGCCCACTCCACAGAGACTCTGGGCGGCTCACAACAGTAAAAATTCACATGCAACAACAAATATAAAAAGCATTAAAAACAATAGATATTAAAACATTAAAAAAACATTAAAAACCACAATTTAAAAACCCATACAATAAATTATTCATGGGGCGAAGAATGATTGGTGTTGTATTAAAATCATTGGCCCCAGGCCTGTCGACAAAGCCATGTTTTAACTGCTTTTCTGAAGGCTGGCAGGGTGGGAATAATGCGGATCTCGGGGGGTAGTGTATTCCAGAGAGCCGGTGCTGCCACAGAGAAGGCCCTCGTTCGTGGGCCCGCCAGCCGACATTGTTTGGCTGACGGGACCACCAGCAGACCAACTCTGTGGGCTCTAATCGGTCTTAGGGAGGTATGTTGGAGAAGGCGGTCTCGGAGGTAAACTGGTCCTAAGCCATGTAGGGCTTTAAAGCTAATCACCAACACCTTGAATTGCGCTCGGAGACCTATAGGCAGCCAGTGCAGTTTGCGAAGGATGGGTGTCACATGGGTGTATCTAGGGACACCCATCACCACACGCGCTGCCGCATTCTGCACTAGCTGCAGTCTGAACGTTCTTCAAGGGTAGCCCCATGTAGAGTGCATTGCAATAGTCAAGACGTGAGGTAACAAGGGCATGAGTGACTGTAAGTAGTGCCTCCCGGTCCAAGAAGGGACGCAACTGGTGCACAAACCGAACTTGTGCAAAGGTCCCTCTGGCCACAGCTGTTAGATGTTGGTCCAATTTTAGCTGTGGATCCAGAAGACCCCCAAGTTGCGAGCCCGTTCTGAGGGGATCAAATTTCCACCCCCCCCAGAACCAAGGAGGGACAGATGTCAAAGTCCTTGGGAGGCAGCATCCAAAGCCACTCGGTCTTGTCCGGGTTGAGTTTGAGCCTGTTAACCCCCATCCAGACCCTTACAGCGTCCAGACACCGGCACATCACATCAACTGCCTTACTGAATTGGCATGGGGTGGACATGTACAGCTGAGTATCATCAGCGTACTGTTGGAACCTCACCCCATGCCTACGGATGATCTCACCCAACGGTTTCATGTAGATATTAAAGAGCATAGGGGAAAGAATCGACCCCTGAGGAACCCCACATACGAGGGGTCTCGGGGTCGACCTCTGTCCCCCAGCCAACACCGACTGCGACTGGTCAGAGAGATAGGAGGAGAACCACCGCAGAACGGTGCCTCCCACTCCCATCTCCCCGAGCCGTCGCAGAAGGATACCATGGTCAATGGTATCGAAAGCCGCTGAGAGGTCAAGTAGCACCAAGATGGAGGAGCAACCTCCATCTCGGGCTCGCCAGAGATCATCCATCAGCGTGACCAAGGCAGTTTCTGTGCTGTGACCGGGCCTGAAACCCGACTGAAAAGGGTCAAGATACTCCGTTTCATCCAAGAGCCGTTGGAGTTGCAGCGCCACCACTTTCTCCACCACCTTCCCCATGAAGGGGAGGTTGGAGACTGGTCGATAGTTTTTAAGGTCAGTTGGGTCCAGGGATGGCTTTTTAAGGAGGGGCCTCACCACCGCAACCTTAAAAGGCTGGGGGAAGAACCCCTCTCTTAAAGAAGCGTTGATTAACTCCTGGAACCAACCTCGTGTCACCTCCCTACTTGCAGAAACAAGCCAGGAGGGGCACGGATCCAGCATACAAGTGGCGGAGCTCACCGCTCCAATGGCCTTGTCCACTTCCTCAGGGGTCACCAGGTCAAACTCTTCCCATAAAATGGGACCAAGATCTGCCCCTGTCATCTCGGCTTGCTTCGCCCAACCGGAGTCCAGGTCTGTCCGAATCTGAGTGACTTTATCCGTCAGAAACTGAACAAATTCCTCAGTTCTACCTTGAAGGGGTTCCTCAGTCCCCTCCCCCTTGAGAAGGGACCGGGTCACCCTAAAAAGGGAGGCTGGGCGAGAATCTGTGGATGCAATAAGAGCGGGAAAATGCGAACATTTTGCCACCCTTATCGCCACTAGATAAGTCCTAATAAAGGCTCTTAGTAGTGTTCGATCGGATTCGGATTTACTGGCCCTCCATCGTCGCTCTAGGCGTTTCTTCTGGCGTTTCATCTCCCGGAGTTCCTCGGTAAACCAAGGTGCCCTCCGAGATCCACTACGGCAGAGAGGCCGCAAAGGCGCAATTCTATCCAAAGCCCCAGATGCCGCCCTATGCCAGGCAGCCGCTATGGCTTCAGAAGAATTGTGTACCAAGGATTCAGGTAAATCCCCAAGCTCCCTCTGAAACCCTTCCGGGTCCATTAGGTGCCTGGAGCGGAACCACCTAATCGGTTCCGCCTCCCTGCGGTGATGGAGTGGAGTGGAAAAGTCCAACCTCAATAGGGAATGATCTGACCATGACAAAGGAGAGATGACTAAACCCCTTAGTTCCAGATCATTAATCCATTGCCCAGATAGAAATACTAAGTCGAGTGTGTGACACCCCCCCCGTGAGTCGGACCTTGAATTACCTGGGACAGGTCCATGGTTGTCATGGAAGCCATGAACTCCCGCTCTTCATCAGAGGAATCGCCCAGCGATGGCAGATTAAAGTCCCCCAGCACCATGAGTCTGGGGAACTCCACTGCGAGGCCGGCTACTGCCTCCAGCAGGGCGGGCAGGGCCATTGACACGCAGCTGGGAGGCAGGTACGTGAGCAATAGGCCCACCTGAACCCCTAGATCCAACTTCACAAGGAGGGCCTCACACCCGACAACCTCCGGGGCAGGGATCCTACGAGGTAACAGACCCTTCCGGATGATAACTGCCACTCCACCACCCCTTCCCTGAGGTCGTGGCTGATGCTGCACCTGAAACCTGTCTGGGCACATTTCTGAGAGGGGAACGCCCCCCTCAGGACCCAGCCAGGTCTCAGTTATACATGCCAGGTCGGCTCCCTCCTCTAGGATAAGATCCCGAATGATGGGAGCCTTGTTGACAATTGACCTGGCATTTAGCAGCAGCAGCTTGAGCCCAGGGCCCTGACAACCCTGGTCCCCAGGCCTCCGAGTTGACTCCGAGGGATTAGAACATGGAATCGCTTGAAGGTAGCGAGTCCTAGTTCTCCGAGTGCGGCCCACCCCTCCCGCCATATCTCCCCCTCCCCATAATGACCGATATATTCCAGCTCTCCCCCTCTCCAGAGGTCCACTCCCCTTCCCTGCCAGCTCCCATAATTTCCAACTGGCCCACTTGTTCATACATACTATGTTGGTATCAGGGTCTGGCCCCCACCTGCATCTGTTTTTCACACTCAGCAGGTGAGAAGCATTTTCCCGGGTCCAACTCACTCCATTCCGTACCCACCCATACAATTTTAAAACTACCCAATCATTTCCCAATCCAAACCACTTATATACTAGTCAGCCACTCCCCCCCTATAAAAAGATAAAACCAATCTGTAAATTAAAACAGGATGATAAAACAGGATGATTAAAACTTGATGATAAATTTCCTATTTCTGAGAAACAGTTGCAGGAAGGGAAACCAGATTATAATCTCCATTAATTCTTGCCCCCATCTTCCAGTGCTTTTGGCAAACATTCCTGGCAAGAAGTACAGACTGCTTAATGCCCAGGTGTTAACAAGCCTTAGTTCTCAAGGGATGGTTGCTAGCGAGCATAGGATTTTGAAAGGGGAGGGGCAGTATTTTTCTTCTATTATCACAAGAGCCCTGGAAAGATCAATGGTAGCATCTAAAGGCTAGGAAGAGGAAGTTATAACTGTTCTGACACAGAGTTCATCAGTGGGAAATGTCTTCATCCTTAGTGTTAAGTTTATCATGTCTTAATTTTTCATGCATTTGGCAAATGCCTTGGAGTTTGTTTTTTCCAAGGGTCGAAAAGGTTGTATAAATATTCTGAGTAAGCAGTGATCTTTTTTATTAATGCTGGGCTGCTCCTGATACTGTCTCTCATTCTCAATTTTTCCTTAGGAAGGGGGAAGGAGCTTTTCGCCTCCTGAATCAGACTCCATTGCTAGCTACCTCAGTCAGTGAGAAATACTTACTGAGAGAGACAGACGGCCGTCTGCAGAGATGGAAAAACCAGTCTTGCAAACTTGCTCAACGTAATGTGAAAGTGGGACACAAAGCCCGGCGCAGGAAATCACAATTACATGGTGAGATACGCAAAAATACTTAACTGGAATGGATTTTGTGCATCATAGTGCTGTGCAGGGCAATATGGTTTGCTTGTAATTGTAATGTCCATTATAATAAGGACTCTGTTACATCCCTGTCAGCCTCAGGGTTTGTTCCACAGCAGTAGTTATCCCAACTCCTTTTGTGGTAGCAAAAATAAAGTAGTAATTTGTTCTTTATTAAAGTTGGATACTCAAGAACTATTCTAGGTACAGTATTAGATTAAAGCCTGGCAGAACTAATTGGGTATCCTAACATAATTCCTGTATTGGGAAATGTAAGCAATGTTCAGATATTTGGCTCCAAAGTGGGAAAGATATGCTATCCTGTTGCTGCCTCCTTAATGTTTTCTGGGATCTTGCACTTACTGTGTGATTTCTCTCTGATCTGTTTTTAAGAGTCAAATATTTACATGTTCAAAGAAAGAGCTTATAGGATTATGGATGTTAGTGCCAGGGTTGGATAGTGAAGCAGTCATACACTTAATCCATTTTCTTAAAGCCCTTGAAAAATCCAGGGAGAAATGGAAGTTGCCTGTTGTGTAGTGAAGATATGGCAGCAGCAGTTAAATAAGAGGAAACTGGGAAGAGGAGTGATATTCTTATAACTGATACCTCTTTTCCTTTTCTAGGTATATACAGATATACCACTCACTGGTATTTTAAGATGCTCAAGCCTTTATATATCCCACTGCACAACTGCTTGGCCTGCAGAACACGTGGATGCAAGCTCCATAAGCAGCCTCTGGTGTGTCTGCTTCGTTGTCCTTCTCCTGTGTTGTCTGTATTGCACCTCAGGCAGTCTTTGAGAAACAAGAATTGCTACTCCAAGGCCCAGCAAAGCTGCTCTCTTACAAAGATGCACAATTGCCCTGAAAGCCTGGGCTTGGCCAACCAGGGCAGCCTGGTAGTGAATCTTGGGAAGAGAATTCCCTTGGACTGGGCAAGGTTTCATAGGGAAGTAGTGTGTGACATTAAGGAGGAAAAACCTAACACCAATGAGGAGTTCAGCCAGGGGACTGAGGAATATGATTCAAGGGATATGGAAAGTCATGCTGATGTTAAAGAAATCCATGAATCAGGGTCTGGGGTTCTCCATTCAAGAGAGCAAATCCCCATTGATTCTTCAGGTTCTCTTTCATCCAGTCAGTTCTTGTGCAGAACAAGGAGCACAGCCCAGTTCCAAGCTCAGGTTTTGCCCCAATCTCAGTTGTTGTTACCAATGGTAGACCCCAAGCTTTCTCAGTATGCTCACGTCCGCCTGGAAGGCCCACTTTTTGGAGGCAGGCAGTGCTGGCAGCAGCCCCCTTCAAACAAGACGGAGAAGGAACAAGCGGAGGAGCAGCATCTTCCTAAGCAGATGGTTTCCTTTCCCCCTTTTGTTCCATCCAAACGGCTTCGACTGGTAGTGAGCCATGGTTCCATCAACCTCGAGGTAGCTGCAAGCTCCTGTGAGGAGATGTCCTGATCTGGCTGATCTCCTATGATTGAAAACAAGACTTTAGCTTCTTACTGAATTTACCCATGATAACCATCTACCAGAATTTGCCTGAAATTATCCATCTTTTTGTTGTGCCCTTCTCCCCATCACCTTGTATTGGTTGATAACATCTCTTCTGTAGTAATGTCCCCAGGTGGGCACAAGGCTGCCTGTGCTAAAAACACGGCCTTGTGTTCCACTCCTACTTTTTTCCATTAAAATTGATATTTCAGTTATCTTTCCAGAGTACTTCCTTTATCACATCCTCACTATTCCTTTAAAAAAATTGTTCTCCACTACTTTGCCAAAGTTTACTGTATAGTCTTGAAACTTAAGCCATATAGTAGATTGCATGGATGCTTTGGATTGCCTCCTGGTCTTTTCTTTGAACTCTGCTTTCTCTCCCACAGAGTCCTTTCATCTCTCTACTCTCGATATCTCCATGCTCTGGTTTATAGCACTGTAGTCATAGACTTCTTGACAGATGGACATCGTATTTTGGGCATTTATTGTCCCTACAGAGTGAGGCAGAATTGGTGAAGTGACTTGTGGAGAAAAGAAAACCAGCATCTAATCAGGGAAGTCTCTTTAAAACTTATTGTGAGAAAACCAGCAACCAGAAGTGCACATTGGCATGCAGCCTAAACTATTCAGTCCATTTAGCCTGAAGGCTGCTCTTTGCCAAACAGGCTTATATAGGGGATTAAATGTTCTTGCTCCTCTTCTCTTCTTCCGTCTCACTGTTTGGGTGCCTATTGTTACAAGACATCTCATTTTCTAGTTTTGGAAGCTACTTTTATATTAGTTAATCTGCGTGACTTATTTCCTCTCCCAGCCAGAGTTTTAAACAGGTGTCTGCTGGGGCTTTTTAGAATCTTAATTAACTTATTTATTTATTTATTTATTTTGTTCATTCTTATAGGCCGCCCAACTCCCGCGGGACTCTGGGCGGCGTACAACATAAAAGAAGAACAATTTATTAAAAACAGTAATAACGATTAAAACAGTTATAAAAATTAACAAAAACATATACCAAGTTTAGATATTCAGGTGTTTTATATTTGATAAAGTTGAGCTGCTTGACTTAGGGGCATTGTGATAAAGGGGCTTCCTTCTGTGAGAGGCTGATGAGCAGGATAAAAATTCTAATCAGTTTAATGTGGCCTAACTCAGTTCAAAGTCACATATGGTAAGTGGATTTGCTGTATATTTTTCCCATTCATCTTGCCATGACAGGATTTTGAACAGGTAGGCCACACTTTGGTGTTAGAAATCTGAGTGCAAGGTATATGGGGAGAGGTGGTGGCAATTGAATGGGTGAAATGTTGTGGTCAAGCTTTTCCTTTAAATGCTTGCTTTGTTTTGAAATTTTGTGGAATCCTTTGTGGTGTTGACTTTGGATACATATCCAAGAGTCTTAGGACAGCCTGATGTTCCTTTTCCAACTCCTCCTTTTCTTTTTGGTATTGTAGTTTGGTGTGGTTAGCGTTAGAGAAGCTGATCTAGATGACTTGAAGGTCATGTTAAGATGGGAGTTAAGCTGTGCACATTTGAGAATAAGTTCCAGTAAACTTAGGCTTTCTTTTAAATACCTATGGGTAGAATCCAGCAAAGGTTCTTTGATCTCTGAAGTTGGAAAATCTGAATTATAGAGCTTTTAGAGTAGCAACTAGTTTGTCTGGCATGCATTTTTGGTCTGAGATACATAATGTATTGTAATTCTGAGTTTTTCATTGCTCTGCAAAAAAAGTGCTGATTCCTGGGAAACCACTGTTATTTTTGAAAGTAGTTTTTAGGTACTAGCTTTGAAAGCTAGGATGAACTGATGCTGTTCAACCTGTCCTGAGAAGGAAATCTTAAGAAGAATAACCACAGACAATGCATACTTGTGTAAAAATATCAACAGAAACAATACGGACACAGAGACAATAGAAACAACAGTTTTCCACAAATTGATTGAGAAGGAATAACAATAGCATATTTTTGGTAACAATTTAAATATTTTCCTATAGGTGAGTTATATGATTGTCCAGAATGACCACTGTCAATGGACATTCTTCCTTTTATTCTCCTAGACCTTTATGAAAAAGATAGTTTAAAAAATGTTAGTGAACTTGATAAAGTTGGTCCTCAACGTATGACCATAATTGGGACTAGAATTTTGATTGCTATGCAATGCAATCATAAAGTGAGATGTAATGTGACCACATTACTCAGTGACCACAATCCTGGCAATTCCTGTTGTTGCTGTTAAGCAAATTTTACTGGTCATTAGCCAAGGACCCACCCCAAGCATTCCAGGATTGGTCCCTCCCAGACCTGAGCCTCAATAAGGTAAAGTCCACCAACCTGCCTATCTCCCCCCCCCTCAAATCTCTGCACTTTTGGCTGTCCTGCACCCTGCCTTGGGAAGCTGCAGCTGCTCCAATTCCAGTTGCCCTCGCCATCCTTCACTCCGAGACCACCCTCTGCCCCAGCTGACCTCTGCTGCCATCATCTTGCTTCTTTTGCTGACAAGGTTTACCCACTCTGGCTATTGGGCTGAGCTGGGACTGTCTTCACGGTAGGAAAAAGCACAAAATCCATTTCAGAGCTGCAGTATGCCGAAATGTTCTTTTGCACTGTGCTCCTGGGGCCAAATAGGGCTGGCTTTGTGGTATAAAAAAGGGGGGGAAACCACGAAGCAGCTGTTGAAAGGAGCTGCTTTGTGGGTTTTTTTTCTTTTACATAGAGCAAAGCCAGCCCTATACATCCCAGAGCACGGTGCAAAGGGGTGTTTTGTTGCACTGTGGCTCCTTTAAGCTGCTTTGTCTCTTTTTTTGCAGCACAAAGCTGGCCTCAGCCCAACCCAGCACAACCACCAGGCCCAACATACCTTGTCAGCAGTACAGCAAAAAAAAAAAAAAGTGAAGGTCAGCTGGGGCAGCAGAGCACAGGGCAGCAGGGGACCAAATGGGATTGGTTGGGTGGGATAGGCAGTGGAAGGAGTTGAAGTGCCCCTGCAGTGGTAAATGTGGGCAGGCTGCTAAGCACCTGAAGTTTGATTATGTGACTTGGGACACTGCCATGGCTGTAACTTAGGGCATGGGTCATAAGTCCCTATGTTCAGCTTCATTGTAACTTTGAATGGTTGCTGAACAAATGGTCGTAAGTCAAGGACTACTTGTATCACATTGCTCACTAAAATAATTGAGACATAGCTGAAATTGTACATCTTTTCCTGTTCTGTAAGCTTGCTTTATATTTCTGAAAATTTAAACATAAGGCACTTTTTTCTTTCCCCAAAGTTCTGTATGTTAGTAATCGTTTTATATTTCATAATAATTATTCCATTGATTTCTTGTTAATTGCACATTGTTATTGGTTGCATCACAGAATGTATGTATGATACTATTTTAATGCCTATACAGGAGTGTCTATGACGGGGTGTCAAACTGGCGGCCCACGGGCCGGATGCGTCACACGCAGGCCACGCCCACCCCAGCTCTGTGAAGGGAAAAATGTTGCGAAACATCACGTGACGGCAATGTGACACCACGAGTTTGACACTCGTGGTCTATGAGAAAAGTTTTGACCTAAATGTGAGATGATGTCTCATTAGTTTTTGAATTTTAAACATGCTTCTTCTACAAGATGTGCATTTTCATCTGTGTATCAATGTTTGTGCACAGCATAGATATATGTACTAAAAAGAAATAGAGGTTTTAATGGTTGTTCTGAATTCATGGCTCCTATTAATGTGGGTGCCCAGACTTGCTTTCTTGCTTGCTACTTTCCACTTATGGATGTTCCATGTTAGTTAATAGTTGGAGACTAGTGGCACAGCCTTTAGATAATGACTGTAATGGGGAAGGGGAGAGAGGAACAAAGAGGGCAAGATGGTCAAGGGTTTTGTGTGGGGAAAGGTCAGGGGTGGGAAGGGTAAATATTGCTAGTCAGGATACTGTACACTCTGTGGAAAGACAGACAGGGGCTCAGTTTTCACCTTTCTGTGCCTCTCTTTCCCCCATCTTTCCTGGTGGGTTTATGATTTGTGCTACCTCATTTGGGAAGCATCAAGGCACTCTTCCATCTTTGACTTCAGTCTTCTTTCAGTCCAGTGTCCTGTCATTTCTTTTCCCACATTCATGCTTTCAGATTAAAAAACAAACATGTTTTTCTCATGAGGTGGAGTGGTAGCAGATCCAGTTGTTTTTTTGTTCTAGCATCCTGTATGGGTAAGTTTTTAAATCAGCCTCTCCAGGTCCAGCCTCTGCTTGTTTCCCAGATAATACCATGGTTTATTACATTGCTTCTTGCATCTTTTATAAGACTTTTCAAAGATGATTTTGGCCTGGAGCCACTCTATCCCCATTTCAAAAGAAAGATTAAATTCCACTTCTCCATAAAAGTTATGCTCAGGAGGGTATGTTAAGATACCTTGATTTTCACACAGCTGGTAAAAATAAGCAACCTGGACACTGGGGAAAGTCTCTGGTTGGCTGGGTTCCTCGTGGAGTGGTTTGGTAGAAGCCTGTATATCGTTTTCTGCCCCAGGTTTTAACCACAGTACCACAGTACATCAGTCCGACTACCTGCCTTTTCTGGTGGGGTCATTACAAACTTGCTTCATTAGGAAACAAATTGCTCAGCCCATAATATGCACTAACTAGGATTGTGGGGAATTTGCTTCATTGTACTACCCCATCTTTCAACATGCTTGCAATACTTTATTTAAATGGAGGATTATTCCAGAACTTCAGCATCCAGAAGACAGGAGAGTCCAAAAGGGGTAACTTGGAGCATATTTGGGGGGGGGGGGTACTCTGCCCCCCCCCCCCCCAAAAAGTAACATAAACCGAGCTCTGAATTTGCATGAATTATGAAAATGAATGTTTAGGCTTTTTTTTGTAACATGGGCAACATGTTACAGGAAATTTTGCCACGGGGAAAAATTGATTAGTGTGTCCTATCTAGCCTAGCTGGTCTATATCTTTACAAATCTCTCATCCCAGTGTCAAGGGGCCAGGACTCAATAGATGGAAGACGTTCAACAGGACCTGGACTCAAGCTCAAATCTTGCATTGGTAGAGCAAGATTGAGTGCATACAGCCCTGGGTGTATATTAGTTTGGTCTGAGCAGAAGGAGAGGGTAAGAGGGTTGTCTGTATTTTTAATGGCACTATATTTGGAAGGGTTGATGGAGGTTATTCTCAGCTCCAAGTGTGAAAATTTGAGGCCTCCGGGGTATTTCTTGCCCCATGATCGGGCCGGTATCCTGAAGTGGGGTAAAGGCAGAAACTTCTGTTTGTATTTTTAATGGTGTGTGTTGCGGGGAGGGGTGCATAATAATTTTTAAAAAACTTGATTGAAATAAACTCTTTTAAAACTGTTCCTGTTTCTTTTTTTAAAAAAATTAATTTTTATTTGAATATAAACATTAAAAAAGACTCACAAACATTAAACAAAACAATATATGTACATACGTGTACATATATACATATAAACCTCTTGGGTACTTCTACGGTAAGCGTCTTGACGTTATCTTTTTACTTATATATAACTATACAACTATATATAACTATATATATCATATTTTTCTTATAGTTTTTATCTAGGTATATATTAATAGATACATACATTTATAATAACTAAACTTGTCTATTCCTCTATAGGTTCATAAGTTATATATCAGTTTCTCCATATAATTAATATAATTCTTTTCTTTTATTATCGTCTGGTTCATAAACCATCTCTTATTTGCCCTTTTCCTCCCTTTTATTGTAGAGACTATAGGATTGTGGTCTGCCCATATATTTGGTTTTATTTCAATTTCTTGCATGTTATTCAATGTTTCTATATCGGTCCAAACCATGTCTATTCTCGACCAGGAGTTTTGTGGGGTAGAATGGTATGTATATTGATTTTCATATGGATGGTTTTCTCTCCAAGCATCTCTAAGATTGAGTTCCCTAGCCAAATCAAAAAATTCACATGGTAATATCTTTCTTTCGTGGTATTTTTTATTCACTGATTTATAATCCAATTTACTATCTAATGCAGCATTGAAATCCACTATACAAATATTTTCTTTCTCTAGTTTAACTATTTGTTCATATAATTCCTTATAATATTCTTTTTTTTTATTGGGGGCATAAATGGTTATAAGTATCATTTTCTTTTGATTTATTGAAATCTCTATCGTAAGTATTCTACCTTCTTTATCATGAAATATTTGTTTTGGTTGTAACCAGTCTTTAACATATACTGCAATTCCTCTTTTTTTTTAATCATCCAATGATGTAAACAATTTCCCTAGCTTTGGTGCTTCTAGTAATTTAACATGGTCTTTTTTAACGTGTACCTCCTGCAAACAAATTATATCTAAATTTTGTTTTTGTAATTTATTGAAAGTTTGTCTTCTTTTAATCGGCAAATTTATTCCATTTATATTGACTGATAGGATTTTAGCTACATTTTCCATTTTATTGTTTTGCTGTTGCTCTAGTTGTTCTCACGCTCGGAGTCTCTATTTGGGTCTTACTTTGTACTTTCTCTTTCTCTAACTTCTCTCTTTCTTCTATACTTTGTTCCTCTTGACTTTGTGTTTCTATTTCTATACTACTCTCTCCTTGTGATTCTAGGTATTGTTCGATAAATTGATCTGCTTTCTCCAGTGTGTCTATTCTTATTTTTTTATCTTTCCATGTGATCAGAAGTCCTTCTGGCACTAGCCATCTAAATGTTATTCCTCTTCTTATTAATTTTACTGAGAGATATTGAAAATCCCTCCTTTTTTCCCTTATTCTTTTTGGTATCTGTTTCAGTATTATAATGTCCTTTCCTTTATAATTTATTTGTCCAGTCCTTGTGATTCTATAAATCTCATCTCTTATGTGTTTTTTCGTAAACTTAACATGGATTTCTCTAGATAGTTTATGTTTCCTTATATAGTTATTCTGGACTCTATAAATCTCATCAATATTAGTTTTTATTTCTTCTTTGTCTACTTGAAGGACTTCTGCGAGGATTTCTGACATTAAATTTAAAGTATCTTCTTCCTTTTCTTCTAGGACATTTTGAAATCTCAAATAATAAGATGCTTTTTCAAAATCGAGCTGTGAGATCGCCCCCTCTAATTCCCTATTTACCATTCTCAATTTTTCTTCCGTTGCATCCTGTCTTTTTTCCACTTTCTCTGTTTTTTCTACTATTGTTTTTATTTGTTGTTCATGATTAGCTACTATTTCTTGTATGTTTTCCATTTTATTATCTAATTTCTTAATATCTCCCTTGACCTCTTCAAAGTTCCCTTTCATCTCCTCATGGTTATTTTCTATTGTTTCTTGTGTTTTTGTCATTTTTCCTTGTGATGCAATCATAAATTCCTGTATTCTATCAAGTGAGGCCTGCATGAATTGTAAGGTTGGTACTTGTCCCTGTTTTTCTATTGTTGTCATTTCTGTTAATAATCTTTGTCCTGCCAGTGATGGTGCTGTTGAAGCTGTTCTTTTTATAGTTTTTGTCACCGTAGTTGAGGACATTTGTACTTTTTAAAAGAAATTACTCCACACTTTCATATAACCTCTTCGTAACTACTATTCTCCTTTCTTTCTATTAATTATTGCCTTATACCTTTTTCTATCTTATTCACCAGGCAATCAATAACAATATTCTAAGTCCACTATTAACAATATTCTAGTTCTTATTGTTAAGGAATTAATTCAGAGTCCAGGGTTTGCGCAGCGGAATGTGGGGTTGCAGTTTGATAATAGAGTCAATAATTGAATGTCTTCAACGTGTTCAAAAAATAATAGTCTTTACTTGAAATAAACAGCACAACTATAACACAAATAGTCCATTCTTGGATAAATGAAAAATACTTTCTGTATGCTAACAAGCAATAAATTCAGCTCTCTTACTTATCTCCAGTATTTATTTATTATTATTATTATTTATTATTAGGTTCTTCTATGCCGCCCTACTCCCTAAGGACTCAGGGCGGCGTACAACATTTTAAAAGAACACTAAACACTAAACATTCATTTAAAAACAATTTTAAAACATTAAAAAAGTTAAAAGACATTCAACAACATACATACTGGGGGAGATCTCGGATAAAAACTAGTCTCAAACCCCTGCCTGTAGGAAGAGCCATGTCTTGACGGCTTTCCGGAAGGCCAGCAGGGTGGGGATAATTCGGATCTCTGGGGGAAGTTGGTTCCAGAGCACGGGGGCCCCCACAGAGAAGGCCCTCCCCCTAGGGCCCGCCAGCCGGCATTGCTTGGCCGACGGGACCTGGAGGAGGCCAACTCTGTGGGCCCTAACCGGTCGGAGGGAAGTATGAGGCAGAATGCGGTCCCGGAGGTAACCTGGTCCTAAGCCATGTAGGGCTTTAAAGATGATGATCAACACCTTGAATTGTACCCGGAGACCAATGGGCAGCCAATGCAGCTGGCGGAGTATGGGTGTTACATGGGTGTATCTTGACACACCCACCACAGCACGCGCAGCCGCATTTTGCACCAGCTTGAGTCTCCGAATACTCTTCAAGGGTAGCCCCATGTAGAGCGCATTGCAGTAGTCCAATCGAGAGGTGACAAGGGCATGAGTGACCGTGAGCAGAGCCTACTTCTCCAAGTATGGTCGCAATTGGTACACCAGGCGAACCTGTGCAAAAGCCCCCCTAGCCACAGCTGTAAGATGTTGATCTAATTTTAGCTGTGGATCTAGGAGGACTCCCAAATTGCGAACCTGTTCCAAGGGAGTTAATTTTCCTCCCTCAAGAACCAAGGAGGGACAGTTGTCATAGTCCTTAGGAGGCAATATCCAGAGCCACTCAGTCTTGTCGGGGTTGAGTTTGAGTCTGTTTCTCCCCATCCAGGTCCTAACGTCATCCAGGCATCGGCACATTACATGGACTGCCTCCCTGAATTGAGACGGGGTGGTGATGTACAGCTGGGTGTCATCAGCGTACTGTTGAAAACTCACCCCGTGTCTACGGATGATCTCCCCCAGCGGTTTCATGTAAATGTTGAACCGGATGGGCGAGAGGACCGAGCCCTGAGGCACCCCACATGTCAGGGGCCTAGGAGACAACCTCTGCCCTCCTGTTAACACCGACTGCATCCTGTCGGCGAGATAAGAGGAGAACTACCGCAAAACGGTGCCTCCCACTCCCAACTCGCCGAGACGATGCAGAAGGATACCATGGTCGATGGTATTGAAAGCCACTGAGAGGTCAAGTAGCACCAGGATGGAGGAATTTCCCCCATCCCGGGCTCGCCAGAGATCATCCATCAGGGCGACCAAGGCAGTTTCTGATAGGAGTCTAGATGATCAGTTTCTTCCAATAGCCGCAGAAGCTGAGAAGCCACCACCTTTACAACTTTCCCTATAAAAGGTAAGTTGGAGACCGGACGAAAGTTCTTCAAGTCCGCTGGATCCAGGGAAGGCTTCTTAAGGACGGGTCTCACCACCACAACTTTTAACGGCTGCAGTACGGATCCCTCCCGAAAAGAAGCCATGTGCCACCTCTCTGCTGGCCGAAACCAGCCAGGAGGGGCACGGGTCCAATAAACAGGTGGAGGCACTCATCGCACCCACAGCCATGTCCACGTTCTCAGGAGAAACAGGCTGAAACAGTAGATAATGTTCTTCCAAACATACATCAATAGAAGACCTTGAACTTCTTCAGTCAAAACTCTTGTAGCTGCACGCTGTAGATCCAGGAGTAAGCAGTCTCTCACACACAGTGAGCAATCAATCAATTAATCAAGCAAGCATGCGTGTGCGCTCTCGCTCTCTTGCTCTCATGCTCTCTCTTTATATTCATTAGCAAACAAACCTGGATTCATTTAAAGCACCACTGTAATTTATACAAACCTGGATTAACAGTTTACTGTTATATTAGGAAACCCAATCTGTTTGGACATAGTCCTGACATTCTCCCCTTTGGGTTTTCTAATTCGCAATTCAATCCTTTATATTTTTACATTTAGTTTGTCACAACTTTCTTTATGTCGTATTATGCTTTGAGCTTTCGTAAATTGATCTGCTATATTATGTTCACTTTCACAGTATACCAATTTAATCATTCCATTACTTACACTTTGTCGTACATTTAAATACCTTAGATCTGTATGTTTTGATCTAGTTTTTACCTCTATATTTGTAACCATATTGATAGCAGCCTGATTATCCTCATAAACTATAATTGGTTCTTTTACATCAATACCAATATCTTTACATACCTGCTTAAAACATATCAACTCCATACATAATAAAGATAAACTTGAAAATTCTGCCTCCATCGTAGACAAACTAATATGTTGCTGTCTAATAGATCTCCATCCTATTAATACATTTCCTAGTAACACAACAATACCCGATGTTGATTTTCTAGTAACGTGATCTGTAGCAAAACTAGCATCTGCATATGCTGTTAGAGTTAACTCCTCTTTCGGTTCTAAATATAAAGCATAATTATTCGTACATTTCAAATACCGCAGAATTCTTTTAACAGCTTTCCAATGCTGTTCATTTGGTTCCGCATTGTATTTTGCTAGTTGATTGACACTATAACTAATATCTGGTCTTGACCAGTTAGTGAGATATGATAGACTTCCTATTAGTCCTTGATACAGTTTAGTTTAGTTTAGTTTAGTTTATTGGAATTTCTATGCCGCCCAACTCTGGGCGGCTCACAGTTGCTTATCTATTTTTGTTTCCTGTACCTCGCTATGTTGAAACTCTGTACTCATTGGTGTATTTGTACCTTTACAATCTTCCATATTGTATCGTTTCAACAATTCATTTATCTTTTTTACTTGAGATATTTTAAATCCCATATCTGTCCTCTTTATATCGAGACCTAAATAATTTTGTATTTCTCCTAATTCTCTAATTCTAATTTTTTCTTTTAAATCTTTTTTTCAACTTCTTTTACCTCATCCTGAGTTTTAGCAATAATAGCTATATCATCTGTAAAAAGTAATAACAAAACAATTTTACCATTAATTTCTTTTCTAAATAAACATGGATCTCCTAATCCAGCACTAAATCCCATTTTCAATAACTCTTTTACTATACACTGGTTCCATTCGTATCCAGATTGTTTCAATCCATATAGACTTTTCTTCAGTCTCCAATAACCTGTGTTACTTCTTCCATTCAACCCATCTGGTTTCCTCATAAAAATCTTATGCTGCAAATCTGCATGCAAATAGGCCGTTTCAACATCTACATGATGAATAACGCATCTATTTTTTCCTGCCCATACTAATGCAGCTCTTAAAGTGCTAGCTTTTAAGCTTGGCGCAAACACTTCATCATAATCACTTGGAATCTGCCCAAATCCTTGAGCCACTAGCCTAGCTTTATAAGTTACACTACCATCACTGGCAGTTTTTATCTTATATACCCACTTACACCCAATAGCTTTTTCACCTTTCGGCAATGCAACCTCTTCATACACACCTAACTCTTCTAAAGACTTTAACTCTTTATTCATTGCCTCGTTCCACAATAATTGCTCTTTCTCGTTATATTGCTTAATATCAAAATAGCTAGAAGGTGCCAATCCTACTTGACAAGCCATATTGGCCTGATACCTGTCCGGTTCTCTTCTAACTCTACTTCCTCTTCTCGGCAATAATCTGCCACTAGTTGGTGGACTATTATTATTATCCAATTCCATTTTAATCTCCCCTATCAAAGGTTCTTCCTCTTCTAATGAAGATTCCTCCTCCAATATTTCTTCTTCTTTAATAATAATATTGTCTATATATCTCCTAGTAGTATTTTCATTGAATAAAGGAGTTTCTATTACAATACTATCTTTCTTCTCTTCCTGCTCTACATTGCTCCAACCTGTATTTTCCAGAAACCTAGCACTAGCACTCCTATAGGTATTTCTAGTGCCTTTATCCCAAAATCTGAATGATCCATGGTTTCTATCATAACCTACAAAATAAAGCAATCTGGCTCTATGCTGACCCTTCCTTCTTAACTCTGATGGAATATGAACCCATGCAGGGGTACCAAAAGTATGCAGGTAACTTAGTTCATGTTTTCTGTTATACCATCTAGTAAATGGAATTTCACCTGTTGTAGCATTGACAGCATTGTTAATTATATGAGTAGCACACATAACAACTTCACCCCATAACATGTTTGGTAAACCAGAATCATTCAACATCGTTCTAACCATTGCTTGTAACGTTTGTCCTCTGCGTTCTACATATGCGTTGTGTTGAGGTCGATAAGCTGCTGATTTTCTATGTTCTATTCCAGCATGTCTTAACAAGTTAACAAATCTATGGTTTGTAAATTCAGTACCGTTATCAGTTATCACACTTACAACTTTCCTGTTTTGTTTTCTATCAACCATATTTAACCAGCTCGAAAAACAATCATAAGTTTCTGTTTTAGTTTTCAATAAATAACAAAAACCAAACCTAGAATAATGATCTACTATGTTCAAAATATAACGGGCTCCTCCCATACTAGGTGTCTTTGGCCCAATTAAATCAACAAATACAGCTTCTAGAGGTTTTGTAGTCCTAAACCCATTAATTCTATTAGCAGGAGTTACTTTGCTTTTCTCCTGATTACACACTTTACATTCTACATACTTGGAACATGGTTGTAATCTAATTCCATTAGCCAACCTGCTGTTCTTTTCAATAATTTATAATTTAAATGTCCCATCCTTCTATGTAATAGATGAATACAATTATTGTGTGGTTTCTTATTATCATATACTGTATTAGCTGTATTGCCTTGCTTGTTATGCAGCACAAATAAACCACCTTCTGATTTTACTGTAATCACCTTGCCCTGTTTTTCTATCAGACAAGTATTACCTCTAAAAGTTATAGTGTATCCTACAAGCAACTTATCAAAACAAGCTACAGGTGGGTGGACAAGAAGTGATGACAATGAAAGAAATCCCTCCAAAAATGCTGAGAGCTAGAAAGGAATTTTCCTTTCTAGTGGAAGAACTTAAAAGACAACAATTTCCATTTAGGTGGGAGGTCCCAGCTGGAATATCTCTGATTTATGATGGAGAAAGACATTGACTTAATACGGTACAGAAAGCAAATATTTTTTTACATATATCTTAAAGGCTGGGACACCAAGATCTCCAGAAGGGAGGAGAAAGGAGGAGAGAGCAAAACAAAGAGAAGAAATACCGCAAGAAGGAGCCACATCTGGCCAAAGTGAACTGGCTACAACCCAGGTGGATCAAACTGTGGATATATTTGGAGAGGAACGGATAAAAGAACAAAGACAGACCAGAGCTACAACTAAGCGCATACAGGAAATGTCTCAACAACAATCTCAGCTGGTAGTTAAAGAAGTTACTAAAGAAGCAGTGGGAGGAACAAGACCAAAAGAAATAAAGAAGGTAGATGCCCAGACAATGTTCCAGACGCTTCAGAAGTTCTCAGATGGGAAGTAGGTTTTTAACCTGGAATGTCAATGGATTAAATTCACCACAGAAAAGAAGGAAAATATTTCATTATCTTAAACAATTTAATAATGATGTGACCTGCCTACAAGAAACACATATTAGAATACAAGATCAAAAACACCTGACAAATTCAAGATTAGGAACGCATTTTGTCTCAGCAGCACCTGATAAAAAAAATGGAATTGTTATATATGTGAAGAGACACATGATTGCTAAGCTAATTGAAGCAGATGACCAAGGAAGATATTTAGCAGTTGAACTTCTAATTAAAGGTGAGAAAGTATTGGTAATTGGTGTATATGCCCCGAATCAACAACAGGAAAAATTTTATGATCTTCTATATACAAAGTTGGTACAATGGGACTACAGTACCTGCATCCTTCTTGGGGACTGGAATGGTGTACCAGATGTTGTAAAAGACAAGAAGGGCCCTAAGCAGAATACTTCTTCAAGAGCAAAATTGCCTAAACCATTTTTTGAGATGATGGAGGATTGGGAGTTGAGAGATATTTGGCGGGAAAGAAATACAGAAGAAAAGGATTTTACCTTTTTTTCCCGATAGACATCAATCCTTTTCAAGGATTGACTTTATTTTGATTACTAATAATCTTTTTTCTAGGGTAAAGAAGACAAAGATTTGCTCAAGAGTTCTGACAGATCATAGTCCGGTTTGGATGGATTTAGAAGATCGAAATGGACCTAGAAGGTCATGGAGGTTAAATGAGAATTTATTTAGATATGAGGAAAATGTGAAGGAGTGTAAAAAATTAATGAAATAATTTTTTGTTAATAACATGCAAAAGGGCACGTCTTTGGAAATGGTTTGGGATGCAAGTAAAGCCTATATGAGAGTTATTTTGATATATTTGAATAATAAATATAGAAGGAAAAAGGGGGAGAAAAGGAAAGAACTAGAAGAGGAGATTAAGAGACAGGAAATGGCTTTAATTTCTAATCCAAGGGATAAAAAAATCAAAGAGACGATTAACTTACTAAAGGGTCAATTTAATATGTTAATGGCAGATCAAATAGCAACAAATTTACAATATGCTAAATTTAATACTTTTAGCAATGCTAATAAACCAGGAAGATGGTTGGCTTACACTTTAAGAAAGAAGCAAAAATCAAGAACTATTGAAAAAATAAGATATAAGGATAAAGAAGTTTATGAACATGAATTTATTAAAAAATCTTTTTTAGAATTTTATTCAGATTTATACAGTGGGGATAAAGTTAAAGAAGAGGATATAGATAACTACTTGCAGAAACAGAATATTTATATAACTTCTAAAGTGCAGAGGGATACTTTAAATCAATTGATAACTTCAGAAGAGATTTCAATGGCAATTAAACAGTTAAAAGTGGGTAAAGCCCCTGGGACAGATGGTCTAACTGCTGTTTATTATAAAAAATTACAGGAAGAAATGGTGGAACCACTTAAAGAATTATTCAATAATATTCAAAAGGGAGGTAATGTACCTCCAACATGGAAGACATCTTTTATCTCTCTGATCCCAAAAGAGGGTTTAGATTGTACAGATCCTAAAAATTATAGACCGATCTCACTTTTAAATATAGATTACAAAATTTTTACTAAAATCTTAGCGAATAGATTAATGATAGTTATGCAACAAATGATACATCACGATCAAACAGGGTTTTTAACTGGCAGACAAATGAAAACCAATGTTAGACAAATTGTTAATTTATTAGAGTATTTGAGAAGTAATAACCAGGTCCCCGCAGCATTAGTATTTTTGGATGCTGAGAAGGCTTTTGATAGATTGAATTGGCGGTTCTTATTAAAGTTAATAGAAAAGTTACAATTGGGAGATCATTTTGTACAATCCATTGGGGCAATATATCAAAAACAAACGGCGCAAATAATATTCAATGGTGGACTAACAGATACCTTCAATATAGAAAAGGGAACAAGACAAGGATGTCCTCTGTCTCCTTTGTTGTTTATTTTGAGCTTGGAAATAGTACTTAGTAAAATAAGAGAACTTGATACAATAAAAGGAATAAAAATTAGACAGGAAGAATATAAGCTTCGAGCGTTTGCGAACGACCTGGTTGTTACTTTAACTCAACCATTACAATCTATTAGAATTCTGATGGATACAATTAATTCATATGGACAAGTGTCTGGTTTTAGAATAAATATACCATATTTTTCGGAGTATAAGACGCACCTTTTTACCCTCAAAAAGAGGGTGAAAACTTGGGTGCGTCTTATACACCGAATGTAGCCACCCCCACCCTTTGGCCTCTGCCTGCCAGCAATTTACCTCTTTGCAGCAAACAGGGCAAAGCACAAGAAGAGCACAAGAAGAGATAAACTGCCTCCCGACCTACAGCTGACGGAGGCTTGCAAGCCACGTGGTAAAATGAAACTGAAACTACGGTGGCTGTGATGAGACATATTGCTGGGAGATAAACTGCTGGCAATATTAGACTGCTGAAATTGCAGGAAGGCAAGCTAGAGCTGCTGTGGCTCAGCGATAGAGGTCTTGCCTCACAATCAGGAGGTTGTGAGTTCTATCCTAGGTACAGGCAGATTCTGTTAATATGTTATTTTGTTAAATGTTTGTAGAGTGTTCAAATTATTAGACTTATTTTTTAAAGACTGCTTTATTGACAACTTAACAAAATGAAGAAGCTTTTTAAAATAAATGCTTGCTCTGAAGAGGCCCAGTGCTATTGTATCTTCTTTTAAATAGCAGAGAATACTTCCAGAAAGCCACATCAATTTTAAAGATCTGTAAAAGTATAATCTGAAATGTCCTGTTTTAGTATTAAGTATTAGTATTAAGTATTAGTATTAAAATAAGCCAGCTGAGAAACCCTGTCTTAGTCATGTTTGGAGTAGATCTATTTAAATAATTAGGAGGAGTTAGTGCGATTACATTTAAGAAAACTTTCTGGGATTAATATACTGCCATAATGTACATTTCTCCAATTCTTTGCCATTTCTATGGGTCAGGCACACATGCACAGAAATACACAGCAAACAGTGTATATCATCTGTGCTGTTTGCTGTTTGCTGTTTGGCAAATTGCTGGGAGGCAGAGGCCTTTTTTCCTTGTTTTCCTCCCCCAAAACTAAGGTGCGTCTTATACTGCGGTGCGTCTTATACTCCGAAAAATACGGTAGCTAAAACAAAAATAATAGTTAAAAATGTGACAAGAAACCAAAAAGAAGAAATAGAAAAGGTAACAGGTTTTGAGATAGTCCAAAAGATTAAATATATAGGGGTTTATATTATGTCCACAAATACAAAACTATATCAACATAATTATGAACCACTTTGGTTAAAAATACAGAAGGATATGGAAAGTTGAGAAAAATTACAATTGTCTTTGTTGGGTAGGATAGCTGCTGTTAAAATGAATGTTTTACCAAGGTTTTTATTCCTCTTTCAAATGATATCAATACTTAAAAAAGATGAAGTTTTAAAGGAATGGCAGAAGGGTATAAAGAAATTTATTTGGGCGGGGAAGAAGCCAAGGGTAAATCAGAAGATTATGCAGGACACACGTGAAAGAGGTGGTTTAAAAATGCCTAATTTAAAATTGTATTATGAAGCAGCGGTTCTCTCAGCAATTACGGATTGGATTAATTTAACGGAAGAGAGTGTATTAAATATTGAGGGATATGGTTTGGTCTTTGGGTGGCATGCTTACTTAGTATATGATAAAAAAGTAGATAAAGCTTTCAAGAGCCATATATTAAGAAATGCTTTATTGCGTGTCTGGAAAAAGCATCAATCTAAATTAAATGATAAGTTACCTTTATGGACAGTGCCCAGACACGCGATAGAAAATATAAATGTGGAACAAAAATTTGATAAAATTACATATAAAGAACTTCTTTTGGAAGAGGGAACTTTATATCAATTAAAACCGTTTGAGAAATTAAGAGAAGAAGGTATAATCAGAACATGATTTCAATATATACAATTACAGGCTAGATGGAGAGACGATCAAAAATTGGTATTTTGAAAAAAGGACAATTTGTTTGTACAAATAAAAGATAAGGGCCCAATGCACATAAAAAGATTATATAATATCTTATTGGAATTAGATTCAGAAACAGAATTAGTTAAGGATTGCATGATAAAATGGGATCAGAACATTGGTGAATATATAATGATGGATACATGGGAAACGATATGGGTTAGAAATGTTAAATTTACACAGGCACAAAATTTGAGAGAACATTTTTATAAAATGCTTTATAGATGGCATTTAGACCCAAAAAAACTAGCTTGTATGTACCCAAATTCAGATCCTAAATGTTGAAGATGCGAATGTGAGGATGCTACATATTTTCATATATGGTGGACTTGTAAAAAGATTAAGGCATTTTGGATAAAAATTTGGTGGATTATACAAAATATTTTAAAGAAAAAGATCAAGTTTACACCACAATTTTTCTTGTTGGGTATAATAATGGATTGTTCGGTTATAGAGACTAAGTTGGTTTTGAACTGTATATCTGCTGCCAGATTACTGGTGGCACAATATTGGAAGAAAGAAGACATACCTACAATTGAAGAATGGACATTGAAAATGACACATTTGGCTGAAATGGCCAAGATTTCATCATATTTAAAGGACCACTCAAATGAAAGATATATATTGGAATGGAGTAGGTTGACTAAATATAATCAAAAAAAGTATCAGATTAAAACAACTCAAATAGCTTATTAATGTTAGAAATTTGTGAAATGTTAGATTATACTTAGTTTCAAGCTTTTGGATTAACAAAGAGTTAAGGATGAAAAGGTATCTTTGAACTAATAACTTTTTTTTCTTTTCTTAGTATTTTTTTAACTTTTATGTTAGTTTTCTTGGATTTATACCTTGTGCTTTTTCTGGGAAGTCCGGGGGGGTGGGTGGGTGGGTGGGAAGGGTGAGTGGGGAGGGAGAGGGGAGGGGGTGAGGGGGGGAGAAAAGTGAAAAAATGTTTGTACTTTGTACTTATAAAACCTTTCAATAAAAAAAATAAAAGTTATAGTGTAACCAGCCTTTACTAATACGTTAACAGAAAGTAAATTATAAGTTAATTTTGGCATATATAACATAGGCAATATTTCATTAATTCCCACACAATGAGCTTTCCCTTCTCCATTAGCTCTCATTCTCCATCCATTAGCTAAAGCTACATATTGAGATATTTTGAACATTTTTACAAACAATTTCCTATCATTTGTGATACATTGGGTAGCTCCACTATCTCATTCCTTGCTTTTTCTTTAACTGTATGCATAACAAATCCCACATTCTGTTTGTTAATTTTTCTACAATAACGAGCTATATGTCCTTTAGACCCGCAATTATAACATTTTTAACATAATATGCATCTGAAGATCTTCTTTCTTCATCTTTATGCTTCTGCACTCCTGATCTCATTAACTTTCTGTCCTCCCGTCGTCTTGACTCTTCAAGCAATCTCCCTGTTATCCCAGTTAATGTTAGTTCTTCTCTGGGTAACACCTCAAAGGAAGATACGTAGTCGTCGTAGCTTTCATCTAACGAGGACAAAATAATATATACTTTTTTTTTAATTCAAAAAAGTTTTATTAGTACAAAGTACAAACATTTTTCTCTTTTCTCCCCCCCTTCCCCCCAACCCCCACCCCTCCACCCCCTTACCCTCCACCCCTTTCACCCCCCCCGACTTCCCAGAAAAAACCCAGGGTATAGTATACAATAAACATAATATTAAAATATACTAACAAATTGTTAATTTCAAAATTTCTCTAGTTCTTTAACTCCTGATTACTGAAAACTTTTAAAACATAATCTAAAAATTAAGTATATAGCATTGGTAATCTAACATTCCAATATATGAAATTGTAACTATATATCTTTCATTTAAATAGTCCTTAGAATATAATATGATAATACAAAAAAAAAAGAAAAAGGAAATTTTTCTTCACCATCCAGCCAGACGCGCGACCGTCGACATCAATTCCTCAATAATAAATAATCCTTCTTTCAGCACTAAACCTCCGTGGTGGCATGCCATACCTGGCATTTAGAGTCATCTTGCTTAATTACAGTACAGTCCATAGTTGTTCTCAACAGGAAAAATTATGTTATAAACTTAATATTTTCTGTAACATATTTTAAATAGTCCACCATATTTTTATCCAAAAGGCCTAGGTTTTCTTTTCTCCCCCCCCCCCAATATAACCATCATATACAAAAATACATAACATCTTCATATGTTAGATTATATGTTAGATTATAAATCTATGTTAGATTATAAATTTGGTCTTTCCCCATATTACCATCCTTATAATTTCTCCAGTATTTCAACCCAATTTTCATACAATCCTTAAACTCATTTTCTCAAAATAACTCCATTAGCACTTTATACAACCTTTCTATATGCATTTAACTATTATCTTTTATTTCTATTATCAAATTGTCCTCTTAGTGCTAGATACAATAGCAATAGCAATAGCACTTACTTATATACCGCTTCATAGTGCTTTACAGCCCTCTCTAAGCGGTTTACAGAGTTCAGCATATTGCCCCCAACAATCTGGGTCCTCATTTTACCCACCTCGAAAGGATGGAAGGCTGAGTCAACCTTGAGCCTGGTGAGATTTGAACAGCTGAACTGCTGAACTAGCAGTTCAGATTGCAGTGCTGCTTTTAACCACTGCACCACCACAGGCTCCAATTTTAAGTCTTCTCTCCATCTGGCCTATGATTACCCATATTAAAGCCAAATTCTAGTTGTTCCTTCTTCTCATTCGACCTTTAAATCCAACTCTTCCACCCGCTTGTGATTTGATAATTTCTTGAGTTGTCAACTTGATTTTTTGTTGTGTTGATTCATCCTTAAATATAGCTGCTGCTCTGGTCTGACTCTGATCCTTTATCTCCCCTTGTATCACAAATGAATCCAAATTGCAAATATCACTCTGGTTCTGTAAATCTCCCATTCTTCTTCCTTCTGGTGTTTTAGATATCTTGGCCTCTAGCACTTTTTCATAAAAATCTCTTGCTTTCCATATCGTATTGAGCCGATATATCTTTCCCAAGTATATTAACGATAAACCAACTGGGGCTTCCCATCTGTACTGTATTTGCTGTTTTTTCATTTCTTCCACCAAAAAGGCATAATCCTTTCTAGCTCTTAACATTCTGGGGGGAATTTCTTTCATTGTCATCACCTCGTGTCCATTTATCTGGAGCTTGTTCTTGAAAGTCGCCTGTAGGATTTTATTACGTAATGTCCTTGTAGTAAAATATATTACTATATCTTGTGGCAGATGTTTCTGTTTAGCCATCCAAGAATTGGCCTGATATATCTTGTCAATCTGCATATCCAGTTCCTCTTTTGACACCCCCAGCATTTGCACAAATGCCTCCACCATCATTGGTTTTTAGGTTTTCTTGTCTGTTCTCCTGTACTCCTCTTATTCTTAAAGCAAACTCCATATTTCTATATTGGATCATTAATGTCTCAATTTCATACTTTTCAATTCTATTTTGAACCTCTTCTATGTTGTCACTCAAAGTTGTCACAGATTGCTTAATTTCTGCCACCTCCTCTTCCAAAATTTCCATATTTCCTACCAGTCCTTTAAATGCCATAAATGTATCTTCCCTTAATTGCTGGTTCCTAATTACAATCTCTTCTGAAACAGCCTGTATTTTTTCATTAAGATCATTAATTTTTGAAGTAAACTCCATAACCAATACATCTTTCCTAGCTTTTAAAACTTCTTGTAACTTTTCAAGCGTTAAAGTCTGTTGGGGTGTTGAATAAACATTAGATTGCATACTTGAAATATAAGCAGGAGGACCATAAAATCCTTTGTTAGAAACAGTCTTTCCAGATTTTGAAGCCATTTAGAATTTAAGGATTAAACTTTGTGTTTTACTCCGAAGTCAGAAAGAAAAGAGAAAGTTCATCAAAGTCAGACGTTTTCATACAAAGGGCTGCTAGCCAAGCAAAGCTTTCTTTTAACTTTCACTTTCACGCCCTTTGAAACTTCAATCGCCATTTTGTAGCTCGTTACCTCATTTAGTTTGTCACTTCCAAAGTGTAAATTGGAGTTAAGTTTGAATACTTGCCAATACATGAAACCACTGGGTGAGATCATCCGACGACACGGGGTGAGGTATCAGCAATATGCTGATGATACCCAGTTGTACATCTCCACCCCGTCTCAATTCAGGGAAGCCGTCGACGTAATGTGCCGCTGCCTGGACGATGTTAGGGTCTGGATGGGGAAGAACCGGCTAAAGCTCAACCCTGACAAGACCGAGTGGCTATGGATATTGCCTCCCAAGGATTCTGTCAATTGTCCCTCCTTGGTTCTTGGGGGAGAGAAATTAACTCCCTCAGAACGGGTTCGCAATTTGGGTGTCCTCCTAGACCCACAGCTAAAATTGGAGCAACATCTTTCAGCTGTGGCTAGGGGGACCTTTGCACAGGTTCGCCTAGTGCACCAATTGCGACCCTTCTTGGAGAGGGAGGCGCTACTCACAGTCACCCACGCCCTTATCACCTCCCGGCTGGATTACTGCAATGCGCTCTACATGGGGCTACCCTTGAAGAGTATCCGGAGACTACAATTGGTGCAAAATGCAGCTGCGCGTGCCGTGGTGGGTGTGCCCAGGTACACCCACGTAACACCTGTCCTCCGCCAGCTGCATTGGCTGCCCATTAGTCTCCGGATCCAATTTAAGGTGTTGGTCGTTACCTTTAAAGCCCTACATGGCTCAGGGCCAGGCTACCTTCAGGACCGCATCCTGCCGCATACCTCCCTACGACCGGTTAGGTCCCACAGAGTTGGTCTCCTCCAGGTCCCATCGACCAAACAATGTCGGTTGGCGGGGCCTAGGGGGAGAGCCTTCTCTGTGGGAGCTCCCTCCCTATGGAACCAACTCCCTCCGGAGATCAGAGTCATCCCCACCCTGCTGGCCTTCCGTAAAGCAATAAAAACTTGGCTCTTCCGGCAGGCGGGGTGAAAGTGAGACCGAGTAGATTATCTCTCTATAAGAGCTGAAGTGGTGCAGTGGTTAAATGCAGCCATTGCAGGCTGACTGCTAGTTCAACAGTTCAGCTGTTCAAATCTCACTAGGCTCAAGGTTGACTCAGCCTTCCATCCTTCCGAGGTCGGTAAAATGAGGACCCAGATTGTTGGGGGCAATATGCTGAACTCTGTAAACCGCTTAGAGAGGGCTGTAAAGCACTATGAAGCGGTATATAAGAAAAGTGCTATTGCTATTGCTATCTCGGGGTCTCCCCCCTTTAGTTATGAATGTTGGAGATTTTCTTTTAATTCTTATATATTTTTTAATTGTTATATGTTTTATTGTAATAGATTTGGACATGCTGTGAGCCGCCCAGAGTCCCCCGGGAGTTGGGCGGCATACAAATCTATTAAATTAAATTAAATTAAATTAAACTGTGTCTCCTGGCTTTTTCTGTCTGCTCTCTGCTGTAAATCCTGAAGTTAGAATCGCATGTTGGGAGCAGAAATTGGACGCGGCTTCTTGCTCCGCAAAAGTGGAGGCGTCCCGGGTCCCGGAGCAGATGACAGGCTGCCTGGGGAGCCCTCACCCTTCGCGCCCCAGATTGTCTCCTGGGGCACTAGGGGGGCTCTACCCTCGCCTGCCAGCTCTTATCTCTCCCCTACGCCCAGGGAGAAGATTTTCCAAGCCGCCAGACAGCTGATCTGGTGGCTTGACAGAACCTGGGAACAGGCGCCCAACAAAGGAGCATCTTCGAAGCTCGTAGAGCCAACCGGAAGTCAAAATAATATATACTTGATGTAGCTCTGAAAATATCAACTCCTTTTCATGAAGCTCCTGTAATGTTTTCATCATATCTTCTATATGAGCTAACATATTTCCTCCCTTGGACAAACGAGCTCTAAACAGTTTACGAGTAAGATGGATATGTGCTCCAACACTATCACACACATAAATCTGTTGTAATATATTCCAACACCTAGCAGCTGATTCTTCTTGCCTAACATGGACAAGTTGCTGATCTTTCAGTGTTAGAATGATTATACTCAAAGCTCTCTCATCGTCACGGGTGAAATCTTCAATCCTCTTTGCATCATCATCGTCAGCAGGATCCAAAGCCGATATATCAGGAGGATTGTTTACTAGGTTCCATAGTCCCTCATTTCTCAATAACATTTTGCATTTCGTAGACCAGGATACGTAGTTTGTACCATCAAGCTGTGTTATCATCGATAAATATGTAGACCTTCCTTGTGCCATTATTAGTTCTTTTTACACTTCACTTCACTGGAATAATTAGAACTCAATATCTTGCCAACAACACACCACGTATAGCTATGGTTACTGTTCTGGCCCTGGCAATAGCTACTGCTCTGGCTCTGGGCCCATAACCAATGTTAAGGAATTAATTCAGAGTCCAGGGTTTGCGCAGTGGAATGTGGGGTTGCAGTTTGATAATAGAGTCAATAATTGAATGTCTTCAACGTGTTCAAAAAAGAATAATCTTTACTTGAAATAAACAGCACAACTATAACACAAATAGTCCATTCTTGGATAAATGAAAAAAAACTTTCTGTATGCTAACAAGCAATAAATTCAGCTCTCTTACTTATCTCCAGTAGATAATGTTCTTCCAAACATACATCAATAGAAGACCTTGAACTTCTTCAGTCAAAACTCTGCACGCTGTAGATCCAGGAGTAAGCAGTCTCTCACACACAGTGAGCAATCAATTAATCAAGCATGCGTGTGCGCTCTCGCTCGCTTGCTCTCATGCTCTCTCTTTATATTCATTAGCAAACAAACCTGGATTCATTTAAAGCACCACTGTAATTTATACAAACCTGGATTAACAGTTTACTGTTATATTAGGAAACCCAATCTGTTTGGACATAGTCCTGACACTTGTTATTTATAATTCTTAATTCCAAATTCCTATATATTATTTTCTATAACACTCAATCAAATCAATCAATCTCTATGGTAATCAATCGATCATTCAATCCATCAATAAAGTATCTTACAATAACTTATCGCTATATATTAAATTTAACCTTTGATAAGTATTTCAATGTTTCAGTTTAACCAATTGAATATAGCTATATTATTTTTTTTACTCAGTTAAATATTAAGTATAAGTCAAAATTATATATTTCAATCACAAAGAGTTCCTTTTCTTTTCTTTATATAATTATTGTCCAGAGATGTATTCTTCCCCCCCAAAAGAAACAGTCAATATATTTCTCAGTTAATTTTTCAAAATGTCACCTGTTTCAAGAACTGCACAGTCACTGTCTTTCTCTCTTTTTTTGTTCTCAAATTGTATTCCTTTATCTGTCTCTGGAGTATATCTCCTCTTTCTGTAGCAAATCAAAAATTAAGCAACAGTCTCAAATGTGTATTTCAATCTTTGTATCAATCTTCGGCCGTAGTTGTTAAAAAGTATCTCCTTGTCAAGTCTTCAACTCTTTCCAAAATGTCACTGTCAGAAAGCTCAGTGTCACTGTTATAGTCTCTTTCTCACTGTCTTGCTTCCACAGAAATCACAAAGTCAATACTTTCACTGTTCTTACATTTTCCTTATTATTCAAACCCAAAAAGTCTCGATATTAAAGTTTACAACAGTCATTTATTTGTTAAACCTTCTCTAATCCTTTTTTTTACGATATCCTCTCTTATAACTCCTTACTGCTCATGTGCTGCCCGTTCCTCTCAGGAGACTCTCACTTTTCCGCCTTTGCTGTTCCGTCTCAGATTCCGATAGGTTTCAGCACTTTCGAGGCTTGGTAGGACAAGTTTGTCAAGCATTTACCGTTTCACTCTCGCTTTTCTTCCTCTACATCAAGATCAGAACACCATGTCTCTGGATCGTCTTCAATCGCCGATCTCTTTCGTGTCTGTTATCGGGGTTTCCACCTATTACAGTGGGAAATAGCACCATTCCTCGCTGCAGTTCAGTGTCCCCCTTCTTTCTGCGATCTCCAAAGAATCGCACGCTGCTTTCGGCTTCCAGAAACACGAAAAGTCGGGCGAAGTTCTCAGTTAGCTTTCTTCGCTCCGCTCCATCATAGCGCCGCCCCAGAAGTCCTGTTTCTTATTAAATTTAGTATGTGTTTTGTTGTTTCCATTTGCTTTTTTAAGGTTTTCTTTTGTGGATCTTTTTGCAATTCTAATTCCAATTTTTTATATTATCCTCCTAATGTCTTTCGATGTTTTTTCTTTTTATTCTTTCTCGCTATATACCATATTTTTCGGAGTATAAGATGCACCGGAGTATAAGACGCACCTTAGTTTTTGGGGAGGAAAATAGAGGAAAACAATCTGCCTACCAGGTATTCATCTGGCTAGCATCCTTAGTCTGGTCAGCTTCAGCACATTATTTTATCCCCGGTTAGGACTTAAAAAAACCTTCTTCTGAGAGAATAACAATGAAAGAACCTGCAAGCCAGTAAGAGCTGGGAAGATCATTAGCACCTGGTTAGGGCTAGAAAAAACTTATTCGGAGCAGCTTCAGTACATTATTTTATCTCCTGGTTAGGACTTTAAAAAACCTTCTTCTGAGAGAATAACAATGAAAGAACCTGCAAGCCAGTAAGAGCTGGGAAGATCATTAGCACCTGGTTAGGGCTAGAAAAAAACTTTTTCGGAGCAAGTAGAGCAATGAAAAAAAATTCTGCAAAGACTTAGGGCTGGAAAAACATTCTTTGGAGAGAGTAACAATGAAAAAGCCTGCAAGGTAAGAGCTGGGAAGATCTGTTAGCACCTAGTTAGGGCTGGAAAAAAAAGCTACACTCGAAGTATAAGACGCACCCAAATTTTCAGCCACTTTTAGGGAGGAAAAAGGTGCGTCTTATACTCCAAAAAATACGGTAGGTTATGGCTAGTCCTCTAATATATGCTTTAGTTGTATCCCATAAATTTTGTAGTGATGTGTCTTCTTTTTTGTTTTCTTTAAAAAAGAATTCCATTTCTTTTACTATTGTTTGCATACTCTTTCTCTTTTAATATATGATTGATTCAATGTCCATCTCCTTTCTTTTCTCCTTTCCAACTGACTTTTATTGGGTTATGGTCGACCCATAAATTATTTTCTATCTCTATTTCTTGCACATTAGTTCTTAATTCGGGTGACATCCAAATCATGTCAATTCTGGACAATGATTTATGTCTATTTGAGTAAAATGTGTAATGATTTTTCCTGGGTTCATTTCTCTCCATACGTCCTGTATACAAGTTTCTTCTGCCATTTAAAAAAAATGCCTTGGGGAGTAGCTTTCTTGCCTTTTTTTCCCGGTCTTACTACTTCTGTAGTCTAATTTTGCATCTACAATTGCATTGAAATAGCCTACAACACAAATATTTTCATATTCCACTTCCAGTATCTTTTTGTACAGCTTTTGATAGAATTCTACTTGTTTATTGTTTGGTGCATATATTGCTATCAACAATATCTTTTTTTTGTTCATCACTATCTCCACCATTAAAATTCTTCCTTCTTCATCCGTATATACTGTATTTTAGAGTTTATTGTTTCCTTAATATATAAAGCTACCCCTCTTTTCTTTTGTTGTGCTAATGAAAAATATAATTTCCCAATTTTGTGGTACTCCAATAATTTACTGTGCTGTTTTTTTTTTATGTGGGTCTCTTGGAGGCAAATTATATCTACTTTCAACTTTTGTAGTCGTGTATAATTTTTTTCCCTTTTTATGGGGGAGTTCAGTCCATTTATATTTATTGACAACATCTCACTTTCCCCCTCCATCTCCTTTATTTATATATAGGTCTTATTCTCCTAGTTCTTATTTGTCTCTGATCCTTTGCCCTTGCTCCTTCTTGTTCTGCTCTCTGATTCTCCTTCTTGTTGTGTATTCCTCTCTTCTCCTGTAAATTCCTCTTGTCTTTGATATTCCAACTCTCTTATTTCTTGACCCACATTTGCAACAATGTAACTATCATAGAATTCCATCGCCTTATCTAACAAGTCCAGTCTGTATCTTTTCCCCTCCCAGTTCACTAATATTCCCTCTGGTACTAACCATCTGAAGTTTGCTTCTCTTTTAATCAGTTTAACAGTCAGGAATTGATATTGCTTACGTAGATCTCTTACCCTCCTAGGAATTTGTTTCAGAACCACAATTTCTTTCTCTCTATACTTCAATGGTTCATCTTTTTCCCTTTTTAATATTTCATCCCTTGTTTAACAAATCTCACGTGTACCTCCCTTGGGACCTTATGCCTCCTTGCATAGCTCGTGTTTATTCTAAACATTTCATCTATCTCCCCCTCCAGTTTTTGCTTTCCTATCCCCAAAGGACTTGCCAATAGCTCTATCATCACTTCTGGGAGGTCGTCTTCTTTATCCTCCTCTATATTCTGAAATCTTAGAAAATGGGCTGCCTTCTCCATTTCTAAAATTATTACGGTCTCCTCCAGATTCTTATTTGCTTGTGTCAGCTTTTGATTTATTTCCTCCATTTTTCCCCTGGTTTATTCCAATTTGTCCTCTATTTTCTGAATCCTTTGTTCATTTTTTGTTATCATTTGCTGAAAATTCCCTAGTCTCTCGTCCATGTTCTGAATCTGTTCTTTCATCTCCCCCAAGTCACATTTCACCTCATTGTGGTACTTCCTTGCTTCCTCTTTCTGTGAAACAATAGCTTCTTGAATAGATTGAAGCACTGATTGTATTTCTTTTTGGAAAGTATTCATTTTTTGTTGTAACATTGTGTCTATTGATCATTGGTTTGATATGCTGGGTGCTGCAGATGTCGGTGTAGAACAGGGGTCTGTAACCTTAAACACTCAGAGCCATTTGGATCCATTTCCCACAGAAAAGAAAACACCGGGAGCCACAAAACCTGGGTGGACGTGGCCAACTTGACATCACTCACTCTGATGCCCACTCTGGGTGGGCGTGGCCAACTCGACATCACTCACCCAGTCACATGACCCCCAGCCACGCCTGCCCAGGTTTTGTGGCTCCCGGTGTTTTCTGTGAGAAACGACACTCTCCCTCTCTCTCCCTCTCTCTTCAAGCAAAATGGCAAAACTACTTTCAGGACTTTCAGGGACACATTTAACCCTTAAAATACACAACATCTCTCTCACTCTCTGTCTCTCTCTTCCATCCCTCTCCCCCCCACCTTCTCTCACTTTCTCTCTCTCTCTCTCTCTCTCTCTCTGTCTCTCTCTCTCTCTCTCTCTCTCTCTCTCTCTCTGTCTCTCTCTCTCTCTTTCTCTCTCTCTCCCTCCCTCCCTCCCTCCCTCTCTCCCCTCTCCCTCCCTCCCTCTCTCTCCCTCCCCCCTCTCTCTCCCTCTCTCTTTCCCTCCCCCCTCTCTCTCCCCCTTTGTCCCTCTCTCTCAATGAGTTGATGAGCAAAATGGCAAAACTACTTTCAGGACTTTCAGGGGCACATTTCACCCTTAAAATACACATCTCTCTCTCTCTCCGCCTCCCTCCCTCTCTGTCTCCCTCTCTCTCCCCCCTCCCTCTCTCTCCCCTGGGGGGGGAAAGGAACCCCTGAACTGGTGCTGGGTGGTAGGAGTCTCAGTAATCCAAAAAGGCCAAAGAGCCCAAATTGCCACTTCGTTCAAACTCAAACCAGTTCAAAACAATTCCACAACATCAATGATGTCTATAATCCACAAAAGTTGTTTATACAAAAGTTCAAAGAGCTTCAAAAGGCTCACCGTCTGTCCCCAAACCACAAGTAGAATGACCTTGCAGCTGTTTCCTTATCTCCAGTCCACTTATCTATTTCAAATATTTTTCTTCTTTTATATTTCCCGAGTTCACTTCTATCTATGTAATATCTTTTTCCACCAGTAGATGTTGTCCCAGTTCTGGCTTCCAGCTTCCAGCTTGTACAGCAAAAGCTTAATTTCTGTTTATCAAATAGTTCACTTTTTTCCAAATATTCAAATACAAAAGTATTTCCAATATTTAAAGTTACTTTTCCGATTGTTATAACTTCCAGTCTGGTCTTTTCTTTATTATTTACTTTAATATTCTCTCATTAAAGTTCTGATTTTTTTTTCTGGATCTGTCATCTGTCTCTTTACATAATAACTCACTGCTTCCTTTTAGAGGTGGGAGTAAAATCCCTTCCTCTTTAGAGGGTCTTAACAATATTATTCAGTCTAACATTCAAAGCGAGGCAGTCACATGCAAGTCCGTTGACACTGTTGTGGAAGCAGATGAAACGGTTAATTATCCAACAGAATTTTTTTATTCACTCGATCTGCCAGGGATGCCACCGCACATACTGCAATTGAAAATCGGCGTGCCAATTATCATGTTGCGAAATATCAACCAGCCAAAGCTTTGCAACGGCACGCAGCTTGCAATAAAAAAATGAATGGGCAACGTCGTAGAAGCAACAATCTTCACAGGACCTTTCAAAGGTGGAGATGTCCTCATTCCTCGCATTCCTATGATTCCAACGGATATGCCATTTCAATTTAACAGATTGCAATTCCCAATTCGATTGGCGTTTGCAATCACCATCAACAAAGCTCAGGGCCAATCTTTAGAATTGTGCGGTTTAGATCTAGACAAGGATTGCTTCTCACATGGACAATTATATGTTGCGTGCTCTACAGTCGGCAAACCAGACAATCTCTATATCTGCACAGACAATGGAACAACAAAAAATATTGAATACCCACAAGCACTGTGAAATTAAACATATTAGAAACGTGCGCTTTCTCTTTTCTTTCTTCTTCATTTAACCAGACTGAGCCATCCCAGAACAGCCGAGCCAGTCCCGCGGGGGGTGTGCATAGCCACCTCTCTCTCTCTCTCTCTCTCTCTCTCCTCTCTCTCTCTCTCTCTCTCTCCTCTCTCTCTCTCTCCTCTCCTCTCTCTCTCCTCTCTCTCTCTCCTCTCTCTCTCTCTCTCTTCTCTTCTCTCTCTCCTCTCTCTCTCTCTCTCTTCTCTCTCTCCTCTCTCCTCTCTCTCTCTCTCTCTCTCTCTCTCTGTCTCTCTCTCTCTCTCTCTCTCTCCCATGGGACTACCGTAGCTCGGCTCATCTGGCCTCTGCCTACGTCAGTTGCAAATGCCTCCTGCCTACGAAGACACTCTCACGGGCCGCGTAAGAAAGCTGAGCTGAAGGGACTTCCGGTGGTGACGTTGGGCATAGCAGCTGGAGAAGGACGATCTCCGTCCCTCGAAACTGCTTTTTCTTTCTTTTTTGGAGACCCTTTGAGGCACGGAGGTTCGTAGGATCAAGTGGAAAGAGGGGAATCCGGGCATCAGTCGGCTGATTCAGCATGGCGGACCCAAAGCCATAGCACACCACGATCAGATTAGGAAGCAAATTATTGTTTTGACAGACTGCATCAGACCTAAAAGAGAAGACTCCCACAGACATCGGGGAGAAAACCGCTAAATAGAGCGATCCAACTTATTTCGGCATAAACGAAGCTCTAAAAGAAATGAGTGGCAATTGTAAGTGTGAGTGAAAGTTTGAAGAAAAGTGAAAGCCGAATCTTGAGAACGAGATCAAGTTAAGAAAGGATCCGAAAGAAGAAATGTTTCCAGTGAACGTTTGTGAGAGAGATCGGAAGAACGAAGCCCTGGAAGTGGTTTAAAATAGATCGCTCTCTAACTCTTCAACGAACCAGCTGGATACAAAGTTAACACTTCAGTAAAGATCAAACAGAGAGAACGAAAAATGGCGGTGACAGTGCAAAACTGTTAAGAGCGAGGCTGCAATTGATAGCTTGAAGCCTCTGAGACTTAGAACAAATTTTTACTCAAAGAAAAACAATAAGACTACTAAAGAGCAAGTAAACATAGAATTAAGAAATTACCAATTCAATTATAGTGAAAGCATTAGAAGGGAATATATTCCTTCCTTTGAACTTTTTTTCCCCTTCTTCACCTTCTTTTTGAAATTAGCTTTCTTTCTTCTTTTCTTTCTTTTTCTTGTATTTTTCTTATTATACTTTTATACTTAAACATAGTGGATTTATTGTATAAAAATAACCATTATAATTATTATAAAAAGACTTATTGACATTAACTAGAAATCTTTATATTTATAATTAAACTTTATAGTGATAATAATAGACTTGAGATATAGAAAATAGATTGTATAGATTGTATTAATTGTTATTGAGTAGAAATTAATTCATTGACTTTATTAAGGGAAAACAATATATTGGTGCAATATTATTGTATTATCACTGTACTGTATTATTATCTTATTCTATATGAGATAATTAGAAGAGTAGAGACAAACTATCATATATTATTGTATATCATTTTCATAGTTACACTTTAGTAATTTTTATATAACTTGTTTAAAAATGTTAATGAATTTATATTGCATAGCATAAAATATAAAATTATAGAGAAGATATTAGTAGATAGACTGAGAAAATATTAAACATTGGATGGTGATTTGGAATAGAATATACAACATATTGGGAGAGCAAAGTAAAATATTAAAAGAAATGACAACCCTAACTGCGACAGCAGCGAAGGGAGGGAAAAGGACGGCTACTACTACTGTGGTAGGGACAGCATCCCCAGCCAGTCAAAGATCAATTAATGAGATGATGTCGGTCAACAAATCTGGTACTGCATTGGCCATACAAAATGTTAATGCCACTCTTATAGCGATGCAGGAAAATATGTTAAAGCTAAAAGAAGTTATGACTCAGAATCATGCTGAGTTAAAAGCAGATATATTCAAAATAGATAATAGAATGGAAATGTTTCAAGAGGCTATACAGAGAAATGAACAATATATCAAAAAGGTAGAGACAAAAAAAGATCAAAATGAAAAAAAACTGGAAACATTGGACCAAAAAATGATAAAAAGCAATAAAGAATTAGAACACGCCCTTATAAATCTTGAAATGGATAGATCATCTTTTTACTTATGGTTTCAAAACATACCTGAAACTAAAGATGAAGAACTAGGGGAACAAATGGCAGGTATGATAGCGGAAATACTACAAAAAGATAAAAATGAAATCATAAAAGAAATAGATGAAGTATCCCGCATACAAACTACTTATGCAAAACGCCACCATTTGCCTAGAGAGGTCCATATCAGATTTGCACGGAAAAAAATAAGAGATGCCATATACATAAGCACAAGAGAGGAACCATGGGTATATAAAGAAACAGAGATAACTATACTAAAGCAAATACCAAAGCATGTGAGGGAACAAAGAAATGACTACCGATTCTTGGCCTCGGTTTTAAATAAAAAAAATATTCTGTTCAGATGGATTATCCCTGAAGGGATGATAATTACTCTGGAAGGTAGAAAGTTCAAGTTAGAGAACATAGAAAAAGCACAAGAATTGTATGACCAGTTAATGGGCACAGAAGAAGAATCAGGTAGTGGGGAGAGAATAGAATCAATCAGTCAGGAAGAAAGACAGGACATGGAAGAGGAAGCAAAGGCAGAAGAAGCTAAAGCCCTTAAGGAACCACCTAAGCAGTTAGAAGGAGTAAGAACAAGGACACAAAAAGCTACAAAAACAAAACAGTAAACACCGGTAAGGAAATTAAGAGATGCAAAAAGGGATTAAATTAATATCAATTTACATCAAAGGATTAAATAGCCAAGAAAAAAGAAGAAAAATATTTAAGAAACTAATCAATTTAAATGTAGACTTTATATGTCTTCAAGAAATACATATCAAAAAGACAGATCAAAAATATCTAAAATGTCAAAAACTGGGAACACTTTATACATCACTAGCGGGGGGGGGGAAGAGGCGTGGCAATATAAGTCAAAACAGATATCAGAAGCAAGGAAATTTATGTAGATCCTAAAGGGAGATTTCTAATACTTGAAATAAAAATAGGTAATACTACAGTAATATTGGTTAATATATATGCCCCGAATAAAAACCAAAAAGATTTTTATAAGAAGATTCACAAAAAATTATTATTAATAGAGCACCAAAAAGTATGCGTAATAGGAGATTATAATGGAATAATAGACCCCAAATTAGATTACACCACTGGAAAAGGAAAACAAACAAAAAGGAATATATTACCAAAAACATTCTTTGAAATGACAGAGGAACTAAATTTAACAGACATGTGGAGATTACTGCACCCCAAGGAAAACCAATATACTTTCTATTCTAATCCGCATAAATCCCTCTCAAGAATAGATATGATGTGGGCAAGCAATGATTTAAGCAAAAATATCGATAGCATAGAAATCACCCCGAACATATGGGCGGATCATAATCCTTTAATGGTAATATGGAAAGGAGAAAGACAAAAAATTAGAAGATGGACATTAAATACACAATTAATACAAGATAACGAATACTTACAAATGGTCAAAAAAGAATTAAAATTATTCCTCCAAGAGAACAAAAAACAACCAACCACTACACAAAATGTATGGGATACCCTGAAAGCATATACCAGGGGAATTACAATAGCCTACACAACAAAGAAAAATAAAGAAAAATGGCAATCACAAAACAAAATATTAGAGGAAATAAAACAATTGGAAAATAAATTTCAAAAAAACCCAGAAGAGGAACAAATAAATGAGACATTAATTAAATTAAAGCACAATTTAAATATAATAGAACAACAGGAATATGTGAAAAGCGTTAAATTTGCCAAGCAAATATTTTTTGAGAATGCCAACAAGCCTGGCCGATGGTTGACATACAAAATTAAAAAAGAAAAAGAAAGAATAATACACCAGTTGCAAGACGAAACAGGGGAATTACAGAATAATGAAAACAAAATGAAAGAGATTGTTCTAAGATTTTTTGAGGATTTATACAAAAAGGAGGAAACAAGAATAGATAAAATACAGGAATATTTAGAAAATGTGAATATCCCAGTAATAGAGGAAGAAGATGGGTTAATGTTAAATAGCGAGATCACACTTACTGAAATGAAGAATGCAATTAAGAAACAAAAAAATAATAAATCACCTGGGCCAGACGGTTTTCCTGGAGAATTTTATAAGAACTTAGAAGTGGTATTAGAACCACTATTGTTAGAGCTATATAATGAAGTATTGATGAAAGCTAAAGTTCCGGAATCGTGGAGGGAGGCGTATATCACCACAATTATGAAAGAAGGTGCCGATGCAACCCAAATTAAAAATTACAGGCCAATTTCATTGTTAAACACCGATTATAAAATTTTTATGACTATAATTGCGGAAAGAACAAAAACATTTTTAAGTAAAATAATACATTCAGATCAAAATGGATTTTTACCACACAGATAAATCAGAAATAACATAAGAATGGTATTAAATATATTGGAGTATTATGAAGCGCATCCAGAAAAACAGGTAACACTTGTCTTTCTTTTTTTCTTTCTTTCTTTCTTTTTTTCTTCTTCCTTCCTTCTTCCTTCCTTGGCGCTTGTTTTTCTGGTTGCGCAAAAGGCGTTTGACAATGTAAATTGGCACTACATGATTGAGCAGATTAAAAAAATGAAATTCGGAAATTACTTTGAAAAAATGATAGAAACAATATACACCTCCCAGAAGGCCAGGGTAATCATAAATGGAGAAATGACTAAGCAGTTCCAATTAGTGAAAGGGGTCAGGCAGGGATGTCCACTGTTACCTCTGCTTTTTATTTTAACCTTAGAAAACCTATTGAATAAAATCAGAAATAATCCAAATATCAAGGGAGTTAAAATTAGAAATGAAGAGTATAAATTACAGGCGTTCGCCGATGACCTTGTGTTCTTCTTGGAAGATCCATTAGAGACAGGGTCAAAGTTACTTAAAGAAATAGAAGAATACGGGGAATTGGCGGGCCTGAAGATTAATAATAATAATAACAATAATAACAGAGTTGGAAGGGACCTTGGAAGTCTTCTAGTCCAACCCCCTGCTTAGGCAGGAAACCCTACACTACTTCAGACAAATGGTTATCCAACATCTTCTTAAAAACATCCAGTGTTGGAGCATTCACAACTTCTGGAGGCAAGCTGTTCCACTGATTAATTGTTCTAACTGTCAGGAAATTTCTCCTTAGTTCTAAGTTGCTTCTCTCCTTGTTTAGCTTCCACCCATTGCTTCTTGTTCTACCCTCAGGTACTTTGAAGAATAGTTTGACTCCCTCTTCTTTGTGGCAACCCCTGAGATATTGGAACACTGCTATCATATCTCCCCTAGTCCTTCTTTTCATTAAGCTAGACATACCCAGTTGCTGCAACAGTTCTTCATATGTTTTAGCCTCCAGTCCCCTAATCATCTTTGTTGCTCTTCTCTGCACTCTTTCCAGAGTCTCAACATCCTTTCTACATCGTGGCGACCAAAACTGAATGCAGTATTCCAAGTGTGGCCTTACCAAGGCATTGTACAGTGGTATTATTACTTCACGTGATCTTGATTCTATCCCTCTGTTAATGCAGCCTAGAACTGTGTTGGCTTTTTTGGCAGCTGCTGCACACTGCTGGCTCATATTTAAATGGTTGTCCACTAGGACTCCAAGATCCCTCTCACAGTTACTACTGTTGAGCAAGGTACCACATATGCTGTACCTGTGCATTTTGTTTTTCTTGCCTAAATGTAGAACCTTACTTTTTTCACCATTGAATTTCATTTTGTTTGATAGCGCCCAATGTTCAAGTCTGTCAAGATCCTTCTGAATCTTGAACCTATCTTCTGGAGAGTTGGCTATTCCTGCCAGTTTGGTGTCATCTGCAAATTTGATGAGTTCCCCATCTATCCCCTCGTCCAAGTCATTGATAAAGATGTTGAAGAGTACTGGGCCTAAAACAGAGCCTTGGGGTACTCCACTGCATACTTCCCTCCATGTAGATGCAGTTCCATTGAGCACTACTCGTTGAGTGCGGTTGGTCAGCCAGTTTTGAATCCATCTGGTGGTGTTGCTGTCTAACCCACATTTTTCTACTTTATCTAGTAATAGGTTATGGTCTACTTTATCAAATGCCTTACTGAAGTCCAAGTAAACTATATCAACAGCATTCCCCTGGTCCACTAATTTTGTCATTTTGTCAAAGAATGCAATAAGATTAGTCTGGCATGATCTGTTTTTGACAAACCCATGTTGGCTTTTGGTTATTACTTTGTTTGCTTCTAGGTGTTCGTTGATTCGTTGCTTGATTATCTTTTCCAGAATCTTCCCTGGTATTGAGGTCAGGCTGATAGGTCTGTAGTTTCCTGGATCTATTTTTTTCCCTTTTTTGAAGATGGGAACTACATCAGCTCTTTTCCAGTCCTCTGGCAGTTCCCCGGTGCTCCAGGATCTTTGAAAGATATAGTTCAGTGGTTCTGAGATCTCGTCTGCCAGTTCCTTCAGAACCTTGGGGTGTAATCCATCCGGTCCTGGTGATTTGAACTCATCTAGGGTAGACAGGTGTTCACTTACCATTTTCTTCCCTATTTTAACTTGTGTTCCTAATATGTTTTTTGTGATGCTGTTTTTGACGGGTTGGACTATTTTTTCCCTTTGTGTAAAGACAGATGCAAAAAACGAGTTAAGTAGCTCTGCTTTCTCCCTGTTGCTTGTCACCTTCTTGCCGCTTTCTCCCTGCAATGGACCAATTGTTTCCTTGACTTTTTTCTTGTTTTTAATATGTTGGAAGAAGCTTTTTTTGTTACTTTTTACTTTTGTCGCAAGCCTTTGTTCATTGTGAGCCTTAGCTTTCCTCACTTCATCTTTACAGGCTTGGGCTATTTTCTGGTATTCTGCCTTAGTTATTTGCCCCTCTTTCCACTTTTTATACTTGTCCTTTTTGGCTTTCAATTTGTCAGAGAGTTCTTTATGCAGCCATGCTGGTTTCTTTTGAGACCTATTATTTTTCTTCTTCATTGGTATTGTGCTAGACTGGGCTTTTATAATCTCACTTTTCAAAATTTCCCAAGCTTCTTGAGTTGTTTTCCCCTTGAGGATTCTTGTCCATGGAATCCTTCCCAAACTTTCTCTAAGTTTACTGAAATTAGCTCTCTTAAAGTCCAAGACTCTAGTTTGACTTTGTTCTACTGCTTGTGTTTGCATAATGTTGAATTCCAATATTGCATGATCACTTGCCCCCAAGGTTCCTGTAGCTTCAACACCTTCTATCATTTCATCTCTGTTAGTGAGAATTAAGTCCAATATGGCTGATCCCCTTGTTCCCTTCTCTACTTTTTGGGTAACAAAGTTGTCAGCTAGGTTTGTTAGGAACCTGTTGGATCTTCCACTTGGTGCAGAGTTTGTCTCCCAGTTGATGTCAGGGTAGTTAAAATCCCCCATTACTATTGTGATGTGCTTCCTACATACCTTAGTTAGCTGACTAGCAAAAAGTTCATCTACTTCCTCTGTTTGGTTGGGTGGCCTATAGTATAGACCTATGGCAATGTCATTTCCCTCCCCTTTAATTTTGACCCAGATGGATTCAAGATAATTTTCATTATTGTTGTGCTCTATTTCTGTAGAGATGTAGTTATTTCTTATGTATAGTGCAACTCCACCTCCTCTTTTATTTGGTCTATTTCTTTTAAATAATTTAAATCCCTCTAGCTGTATATTCCATTTGTCAGTTTCATCCCACCAAGTTTCCAAAATGGCAACTATATCATATCTTCCCTCATTTACTTGAATTTCTAATTCACCCTGTTTATTCCTCATACTCTGTGCATTGGTGTATAGACATTTGAGTCCATTTTGATTGACCCTGTGTTTACTGTCTACATAACCTGTGTTGTGCCTGACTGCCCTTACTTTCTTGCCACCTGTTTGATTAGTGCACATGGTATGGCCCTCACTATTAAATGCTTGGCTTTGCTTGACAGCAGGGCTGGTAAACTTACCTGCACACTCATCTATGTTGCGTGCACTGATAACCCTATTAATTTTAGATTGCTGGGGACAGAAGTGTTCTGTATTGATTAATTTTCTGTCCCCGCTGTTCAGTTTAAAAGTTTATCCAGGAAGTCTGTGAATTTAATACCAAGTAGCTCAGTCCCTTTCTTTGATGGATGCAAACCATCTCTTTTGTACAGTTTTTCATTGGACCAGCTGCAGACATCATGACTGATATAACCAAAGCCTTCCTTTTTACACCACTCCTTTAGCCACACATTAAACTCTGCTACACGTTGGCCTTTCCCTTTTTGTTCCTTATATACTGGTAAAACCTCTGAAAATATAAGCCTACAACCTATACTACTAAGTTCATACCCCAAGCTGTGGAAGTCATTCTGCACAGAAAGTAGATCTTTTTGGGACAGATCATTTGTGCCAAGATGTATAATAGCATCAACATCACAGTCCTTACTGGCATTCTCGACAATCTTAAGAATACGCCTCTTGTCTCTGCTGGCAGTAGCACCTGGCAGACACCTGACCTCTTTCAAAACCTCGATATCCTTTCCTAAATTTACATCCCTTATAATTGAATCACCAACCAGAAGGTGGCTTCTCTTTTTGGATACCTTGCTGCTCCTGTGTGACTGTTGTGTAATACCTGATTCACACTTTCCCCTTTCGAATGTAAGTTCTTCATCTCGGACCACGATCCCCTTTGAGTTATCATTATCACAACTATCTTGACCTGTCACTTTAGTGTCCCTATTAAGGTCAGCAAGAGCACTATATCTGTTATGCTGGGACACAGCAAAAGCTTTGTGTTTATGGCTCACAGCTCTCACCCTGCCAGATCCCACGGTTGTCCATAGTGCCCTTCTCCTGCAAGATCTTTGTGGTAGAGGGGGCTGATAGCGGGGCAGCTCAATAGAGTGGAATGGCTGAATTGGGCACCTAATTTCTGCTTGGAGAGCACAGATTAGAGATTCTAGATAGGTGATCTGTCCACGTAGGCTAGTAATTTGTTTACAAAGAGGACAGTATCCAAATTTGAAAAGGGTACTTCGAAACAAAACTGAAAAACAAGTATTACACTGAACTAAGCCAGTCATTTTGAAATAAAAGAAAGTCACAGTCTCAAGCGCACTAACCCTGAATGTATTACTGCTTTCTTTGGTTTGTAGTTATATGATTCGTGCGCCGTTAGGTGCGCGGGTCGCTACCTTTATCTTCTGTACTCCCTCTCAGTCTCTTCCACTCACAGGCACCAGCCTCTGGGAAGTTAAAATGTAATGGGGGCAGTTTGAATCTACCTTCCTCTCAGTCTCTTCCTCTCACAGGCAGCAGCTCTACCCACAAGCCTCTGGGAAGTTAAAATGTAATGGGGGCAGTTTGAATCTACCTTCCTCTCAGTCTCTTCCTCTCACAGGCAGCAGCTCCACCCACCAGCCTCTGGGAAGTTAAAATGTAATGGGGGCAGTTTGAATCTACCTTCCTCTCAGTCTCTTCCTCTCACAGGCAGCAGCTCCACCCACCAGCCTCTGGGAAGTTAAAATGTAATAAACAAAATGTAATAAACAAAATGTAAAATGTAATAAACAAAAAACTAATTTATTAAGTAAAAATATGACATTAAATCAAAAGAAAAATTTGGAAAAAAACTGGAACTACAAAATACTAAAAAAATCAAATACTTGGGAATTAATTTGACTAATAGATGCTCTTCAATTAAAGATGACAATTATACGAAATTAGTATCTCAAATAAAAATAGATTTGGAAATGTGGGGGAAACTACAACTGTCATTGTTAGGGCGAATAGCGATAATCAAGATGAATATTTTACCAAAATTATTATATAGGCTCAAGGTTGACTCAGCCTTCCATCCTTCCGAGGTCGGTAAAATGAGGACCCAGATTGTTGGGGGCAATATGCTGAACTCTGTAAACCGCTTAGAGAGGGCTGTAAAGCACTATGAAGCGGTATATAAGAAAAGTGCTATTGCTATTGCTATATCTACTCCAAACAATCCCCATAAAATTAGATAAAAAGTTCTTTACAGATTTGAATAAAAACACTTTGAAATTTATTTGGCAAGGTAAAAAACCAAGGATAAAATTAATTAATTTGCAGGACAACAAAAGCAGAGGTGGCTTTGGACTCCCAGATTGGCGATTATATTATCTATCAACTTCAATTGTCTGGATAAAGGAATGGATAAATTTGAAAAATAGACGACTGTTATTATTAGAAGGCCATAAGGGATGGCACTCATTTTTATGGAATACGGAAAAAAAGCCACAACAACATTTCCATAGACATATAATCAGAGACGCATTAATAAAAATTTGGCAAGAAATTAGAAAAAAACATTATATGAAAGTTCCCAATTGGCTGTCGACAATGGAAGCTATGTTATACCCAAATTTGATTGACATATCTAAAACAGCTAAATATAAAGATATTCTGGATGGATTAGGGAGATTAAAAAGTAGGGAAGAATTAGAAAAGCAAGGAATAAAGATAGAGTGGTGGTCTTATCTTCAAATTAAATCACGTTACAAAAAAGATATCGAAGAAATGGGTATAGATATGATAACTCAACCATTAGACAAATTATTAACAGGCCCAGAAGAAAAAATAATATCACAATTATATGATTACCTATTAAAATTTGACAGATTCGAAGACATAGTGAAGGGACCAATGTTAGCACGGGTGAAGAATATAGGACATAGTATACACCTGGCCGACTAAGAGCAAATTTGGAATAGAAATTATAAATTAATGAAATCAGCGGCATATAAAGAAAATTATTACAAAATGTTTTATAGATGGCATCTGGCACCAGCACGATTGGCGAAAATTTACCCAAATTTGAATTCGAATTGCTGGAAATGCAAAAAAGAGCAGGGCACCTTCTTTCATATGTGGTGGTTGATTCCCAAAGCGAAAACATATTGGAAAAAAATTCACCATTGGTTACAGGAAATATTGGACACACCAGTAGAACACACGCCGGAACTTTTCTTACTGGGGATAATTAAAAGACAATACAACCAAAACATCAAATACTTAATTCTACACATCACCACTGCGGCCAGAATTGTGTTTGCTCAAAATTGGAAGAACCCTAACACACCCATGGACAATATGATAATCAAAAAAAATTATGATTGTGCCGAAATGGACAAATTAACGATGGAACTTCAAGGGAAAAAAAACTCAGATTACTATGACGATTGGGAACATTGGTGTAATTGGACAAATAACAGACTCGATGAGACAATGTGGGAAGACGAAGCAGGATAAGAAAACAAGTTAAAATAATGTATAAATGGTATAAATATAGTAGCATTGTATATTAAGGTGGCAGATCTGTCAATAAATATTGTGATATGTAAAATATGAAAATCAATAAAAACAATTTAAAAAAAGAAAAGAAAGCCGAGCTGACAGCCAAACTTCTAGCTGGGCTGAGCTGCGCTTCCTTGTCTTTTCCAAACATGCTGAATGCAAGAAATCTTTCTCTCTTCAAAACTCCACCAGAAATGAGTGTTCATGAGACTCTTGGAGCGAAAGGGGAAAGATTTCTTGCGTTCAGCCAAAAGGTTCCTTCTGGTGCTTTGTCTTACGTGCACTCTTCCCACCTCCTCACTGCCAAGAGAGAGGGGGACGTGAGAGAGAGGGGGCGACAAGGAAGTGAGTGCCCGGCTGCTTCTGCCACTGTTTCTTTGCCCCTCCCGCTTCACTCGAGAGCCGGGGGGGGGGGGCGAGTGGGGGAGAGATAACCGTGCACTCTCTTCCCAACCTATTTAAACAGCCAAGCGCCGCCAGGAAGACTTTTTCGCACGTCTCACGGTGGCGGGGGGAGAGAGAGATAGCCGTGCACTCTCTGCGAGACGCTCATAAGATGAGCGTCTCGCAGCCCGGCCCTCCCCCTCCCCTGCCTCCCCTGCCACCCCCAAATTGTGCCTGAAGATCTTACCAGCATCTGGCAGTTCGCCACTTCTCTTTCTCGGCAGCTCTTTGCAGGGACACTCCTTGAAATGTAAAGGAAAAGTTATAGCGAGTGCGAGCAATTAACAACTTCTCACACTCACGATAACTTTTCCTTTACATTTCAAGAAGTTTCCCTGCAAAGACCTGCCAAGAAAGAGAAGAGGCAAGCTGCCAGACGCTGGTAAGATGAGCAGCCTGGCCCTCCCCCTCCCCTGCCTCCCCTGCCACCCCCAGGTAGGACACGCATCTCGCAGCTCTCCCTACCGTGAGACGCCCATCCTAGATGCTCGTCCAGAGCAGCTGCTGTCCAGGCTGGATTTGGAAGCCGAAGAGCTGATGTTTGGGGGAAAGAAAGAAAGACTTCTGCTGCTTCTGCTTTTGATTGCACGGAAGGAAAGCAGCAGAAGTCTTTCTTTCCCCCGGACTTCGGCTCTTCGGCTTCAAAATCCAGAAGTGGCGGGGAGTAGGATGCGCGGCCCGCCCCGCCCACCCTGCCAAGCCCCAGCGCAAGACGCGCGTCCTACCAGACACTTGTCCCGGTACCGCTGTCGCATTCCTCGGTGTTGTCTCAAGGGCAGCCTGTTCTAAAAGAGAACGTCTCGTGAGTTCGAGAAGTTTGATTGAACTCGCGAGACATTCTCTTTTAGAACAGGCTGCCCTAGAGACAACACTGAGGAATGCGATGGCAGTACCGGGACAAGTGTCTGGTAGGACGTGCGCCCCGCCCCGCCAAGCCCCAAACGGAGCTGTAAAGGGGGAAAAGTCTCCTTTCCCCAAACGTAGCTGGGAGTGGGGGGGAAGCCTCCTTTCCCCAAACGGAGCTGGTAGGGGGTGAAAGCCACCTTTCCCCAAACGGAGCTGGCAGGGGGAAAACGCCTCCTTTCCCCAAATGGAGCTGGGGGGGGAAGCCTCCTTTCCCAAAACGGAGCTGGGAAGGGTGAAAACTTCTTTTCCCAAAACGTAGCTGGGAGGAGGGAAAGGCTCCTATCCCCAAATGGAGCTGTAAGGGGGGGGGGGAGTCTTCTTTCCCCAAACGGAGTTGAGAGGGAGGAAACCCTCCTTTCCCCAAACGAAGCTGGGAGAGGGGAAAGCCTCCTTTCCCCAAACGTGTAATGTGCCGATGCCTGGACGACGTTAGGACCTGGATGGGGAGGAACAGACTCAGACTCAACCCCGACAAGACTGAGTGGCTTTGGATATCGCCTCCTAAGGACCACGACAACTGTCCCTCCTTGGTTCTCGAGGGAGCGAAATTAACTCCCTCAGACCAGGTCCGCAACTTGGGGGTCCTCCTAGACCCACAGCTAAAATTGGATCATCATCTTACTGCTGTGGCTAGGGGGGGGCCTTTGCACAGGTTCGCCTGGTGCACCAATTGCGGCCATACTTGGAGAAGGAGGCTCTACTCACGGTCACTCATGCCCTTGTCACCTCCCGTTTGGACTATTGCAATGCGCTCTACATGGGGCTACCCTTGAAGAGTATTCGGAGACTTCAGTTGGTGCAAAATGCGGCTGCGCGTGCTGTGGTGGGTGTACCAAGGTACACCCACGTTACACCTATACTCCGCCAGCTGCATCGGTTGCCCATCGGTCTCCGGGTACAATTCAAGGTGTTGATCATCATCTTTAAAGCCCTTCATGGCTTAGGACCAGGCTATCTCCGGGACCGCATTCTGCCTCATACTTCCCTTCGACCGGTTAGGGCCCACAGAGTTGGCCTCCTCCAGGTCCCGTCAGCCAAACAATGCCGGCTGGCGGGCCCTAGGGGGAGGGCCTTCTCTGTGGGGGCCCCCGCGCTCTGGAACCAACTTCCCCCAGAGACCCGAACCATCCCCACCCTGCTGGCCTTCCGGAAAGCCGTCAAGACATGGCTTTTCCTGCAGGCAGGGGGCAGAGACTAACACATCTGAGCTCTCCCCCGGGTATGTCTGTTGATGGATATTTTTAAATATTTAACTTTTTAATTTGAACTTGGTTTTAATTAATGTTTATTTGCTAGTGTTCTTGTATTTTGCTGTACGCCGCCCTGAGTCCCTTGGGAGTAGGGCGGCATATAAGAACCAAGAAATAAATAAATAATAAATAAACAGAGCTGGGAGGGGGGAAGTCTCCTTTCCACAAATGGAGCTGGGAGGGGGGGAAAGTCTCCTTTCCACAAATGGAGCTCGGATGGGCGAAAGCCTCCTTTCCCCAAACACATCTGGGAGGGGGGAACAGCCTCCTTTCCCCAAAAGGAGCTGGGAGGGGGGAAAGCCTCCTTTCCACAAATAAAGCTGGGAGAGGGGAAAAGCCTCCTTTCCCCAAACGGAGCTGGGTGGGGATCAAAGCCTCCTTTCCCCAAACACATCTGGGAGGGGGGAACAGCCTCCTTTCCCCAAAAGGAGCTGGGAGGGGGGAAAGCCTCCTTTCCACAAATAAAGCTGGGAGAGGGGAAAAGCCTCCTTTCCCCAAACGGAGCTGGGTGGGGATGAAAGCCTCCTTTCCCCAAATGAAGCTGGGAGAGGGGGAAAGCCTCCTTTCCCCAAATGGAGATCGGAGGGGGGAAAAATCTCCTTTCCCCAAATGGAGCTGGGAGAGGGGGAAAGCCTCCTTTCCCCAAATGGAGCTGGGAGGGGGGAAGCCTCTTTTCCCCAAATGGAGGTTGGAAGGGGGAAAGCTTATTTTGCACAAACGAGCTGGGGGGGAAGCCTCCTGTCCCCAAATGGAGCTGGGAGGGGGGGGGAAGTCTCCTTTCCCCAAATGGAGGTTGGAAGGGGGAAAAGCTTCTTTTCCCCAAATGGAGCTGGGGGGAAGCCTCCTGTCCACAAACGGACCTGTAATGGGGGAAAAGCCTCCTTTCCCCAAATGGAGCTGTAAGGGGGGAAAAGTCTTCTTTCCCCAAACGGAGCTGGGAGGGAGGAAAGCCTCCTTTCCCCAAACGGATCTGGAAGGGGGGGAAAGCCTACTTTCCACAAAAGGAGCTGGAAGGGGGAAAGCCCACTTTCCCCAAATGAAGCTGAAAGGGGGGAAAAGTCTTTCCCCAAACGGAGCTGGGTGGGAGGAAAGCCCACTTTCCCCAAACGGATCTGGGAGGGGGGAAAGCCTCCTTTACCCAAAAGGAGCTGGAAGGTGGAAAGCCCACTTTCCTCAAATGAAGATGTAAGGGGGTAAAGCCTCCTTTACCCAAACAGAGCTGGGAGGAGGGAAAGCTTCTTTTCCCCAAATGGAGCTGGGGGGGGGGAAGGCTCCTTTCACCAATTGCAGCTGGGAAGAGGGAAAGCTTCTTTTCCCCAAACGGAGCTTGGAGGGGAGAAAGCCTACATTCCCCAAATGGAGCTGGGAGGAGGGAAAGCCTCCTTTCCCCAAATGGAGCTGTAAGGGGGGAAAGCCTCCTTTCCCCCAACGGAGATGGGAGGGGGGAAAGCCTCCTTTCCCCAAACGGATCTGGGAGGGAGGAAAGCCTCCTTTCCGCAAATGAAGCTGGCAGAAGGGGAAAACCTCCTTTCCCCAAACGGAGCTGGGAGGGGGGAAAATTCTCCTTTCCCCAAACGGAGCTGTAAGGTGGGAAAGGTCGCCTTTCCCCAAACGGAGCTGGGAGTGGGGAAAGCCTCCTTTCCAGAAATGGAGCTGGGAGGGGGTAAGTCTCCTTTCTCCAAACGTAGCTGGGAGGCAGAAAAAGCCTCCTTTCCCCAAACGGAGCTCGGAGGGGGTGAAAGCCTACTTTCCGAAAATGGAGCTGGGAGGGGGGAAAAGTCTCCTTTCCCCAAATGGAGCTGGGAGTGGGGAAAGCCTCCTTTCTCCAAACCTAGCTGGGAGTGGGGAAAGCCTCCTTTCCACAAACGGAGGTGGGAGGGGGGGAAAGCCTCCTTTCCACAAACGGAGCTGTAAGTGGGGATGTCTCCTTTCCCCAAACAGAGCTGTAAGGTGGGAAAAGTCTCCTTTCCCCAAATGGAGCTGGGAATGGGGAAAGCCTCCTTTCAACAAACGGAGCTGGGAGGGGGTAAGACTCCTTTCTCCAAACGTAGCTGGGAGGGAGAAATAGCCTCCTTTCCCCAAACGGAGCTGGGAGGAAGGAAAGCCTCCTTTCCCCAAACGGATCTGGGAGTGGGGAAAAGTCTCCTTTCCCCAAACGGAGCTGGGAGTGGGGAAAGCCGCCTTTCCAGAAATGGAGCTGGGAGGGGGTAAGACTCCTTTCTCCAAACCTAGCTGGGAGGCAGAAAAAGCCTCCTTTCCCCAAACGGAGCTCGGAGGGGGTGAAAGCCTACTTTCTGAAAATGGAGCTGGGAGGGGGGGAAGTCTCCTTTCCCCAAATGGAGCTGTAAGGTGGGAAAAGTCTCCTTTCCCCAAATGGAGCTGGGAGTGGGGAAAGCCGCCTTTCAACAAACGTAGCTGGGAGGGGGTAAGACTCCTTTCTCCAAACGTAGCTGGGAGGGGGTGAAAGCCTCCTTTCCCCAAATGGAGCTGTAAGTGGGGATGTCTCCTTTCCCCAAACAGAGCTGTAAGGTGGGAAAAGTCTCCTTTCCCCAAATGGAGCTGGGTGGGGAAAAGCCTCCTTTCCCCAAACGGAGCTGGGAGGGGGTGAAAGCCTCCTTTCCCCAAACGGAGCTGTAAGTGGGGATGTCTCCTTTCCCCAAACAGAGCTGTAAGGTGGGAAAAGTCTCCTTTCCCCAAATGGAGCTGGGAGTGGGGAAAGCCTCCTTTCCCCAAACGGAGCTGGGAGGGGGTAAGACTCCTTTCTCCAAACATAGCTGGGAGTGAGAAAAAGCCTCCTTTCCCCAAACGGAGCTGGGAGGAAGGAAAGCCTCCTTTCCCCAAACGGATCTGGGAGTGGCGAAAGCCTCCTTTCCCCAAACGGAGCTGTAAGGTGGGACAAGTCTCCTTTCCCCGAACGGAGCTGTAAGGTGGGAAAAGTCTCCTTTCCCCAAATGGAGCTGGGAGTGGGGAAAGCCTCCTTTCCACAAACGGAGCTGGAAGGGGGGGAAGTCTCCTTTCCCCAAACGGAGCTGGGAGAGGGGGAAAGCCTCCTTCCCCCAAACGGAGCTGGGATGGGGGAAAGCCTCCTTTCCCCAAATGGAGCTGTAAGGGGGGAAAAGTCTACTTTCCACAAACGGAGCTGGGAGGGGGGAAGACTCCTTTCTCCAAACATAGCTGGGAGGGAGAAAAAGCGTCCTTTCCCCAAACGGAGCTGGGAAGGGGTGAAAGCCTACTTTCCCGAAATGGAGCTGGGAGGGGGGAAAGCCTCCTTTCCCCAAACAAAGCTGGGAGAGGGTGAAAGCCTCCTTTCCCCAAATGGAGCTGGGAGGGGGGAAAAGCCTCCTTTCCCCAAACGGAGCTGGGAGGGGGGAAAAGTCTCCTTTCCCCAAATGGAGCTGTGAGGGGTTAAAAACCTCCTTTCCCCAAACGGAGCTGTGAAGGGCGAAAGCTTCTTTTCCCCAAACGTAGCTGGGAAGGGCGAAAGCTTCGTTTCCCCAAACGGAGCTGGGAGGAGGGAAAGGCTCCTTTCCCCAAATGGAGCTGTATGTGGGGGAAGTCTTCTTTCCCCAAACGGAGTTGGAATGGAGGAAAGCCTCCTTTCCCCAAATGGTGCTGGGAGGGGGGAAAGCCTCCTTTCCCCAAACGGAGTTGTAAGGGGGGAAGACTCCTTTCTCCAAACATAGCTGGGAGGGAGAAAAAGCGTCCTTTCCCCAAACGGAGCTGGGAGGACAGAAAGGCTCCTTTCCCCAAACAGAGCTGAGAGGAGGGAAAGCTTCTTTTCCCCAAATGGAGCTGGGAGGGGGGAAAGCCTCCTTTCCCCAAACGGAGTTGTAAGGGGGGAAGACTCCTTTCTCCAAACATAGCTGGGAGGGAGAAAAAGCGTCCTTTCCCCAAACGGAGATCGGAGGGGGAAAAAATCTCCTTTCCCCAAATGGAGCTCTGAAGGGTGAAAGCTTCTTTTCCCCAAACGGAGCAGGGATGAGCGAAAGCTTCGTTTCCCCAAATGGAGCCGGTTTGGGGGAAAGCTTCCTTAACCCAAACAGAGCTGGGAGGGGGGAAGACTCCTTTCCCCAAACGTAGCTGTGGGGAAGTCTTCTTTCCCCAAACGGAGCTGGGAAGGGGGGAAAGCTTCTTTTCTCCAAATGGAGCTTGGATGGGAGAAAGCTTCCTTTCCTCAAACGTAGCTAGGAGAAGGGAAAGCCTCCTTTCCCCAAATGGAGCTGTAAGGGGGGAAAAGTCTCCTTTCCCCAAATGGAGCTGCGAGGGGGGAAAGCCAACTTTCCCCAAATGGATCTGGGAGGGGGGGAAAGCCTCCTTTACCCAAAAGGAGCTGGAAGGGGGAAAGCCCACTTTCCCCAAATGGAGCTGGAAGGGGGGAAAGCCTCCTTTCCCCAAATGGTGCTGGGAGGGGGGAAAGCCTCCTTTTCCCAAATGGAGCTGTAAGGGGGGGAAAGTCTCCTTTCCCCAAACGTAGCTGGGAGTGGGGAAAGCCTCCTTTCCACAAATGGAGCTGGGAGGGGGGAAGACTCCTTTCTCCAAACGTAGCTGGGAGGGAAAAAAAGCCTCCTTTCCCGAAATGGAGCTGGGATGGGGGAAAGCCTCCTTTCCCGAAAGGGAGCTGTAAGGGGGGAAAAGTCTCCTTTCCCCAAATGGAGCTGTAAGGGGAGGAAAGTCTCCTTTCCAGAAACGGAGCTGGGAGGGGGGAAGACTCCTTTCTCCAAACCTAGCTGGGAGGGGGAAAAGCGTCCTTTCCCCAAACGGAGCTGGGAGGGGGTGAAAGCCTACTTTCCCGAAATGGAGCTGGGAGGGGGGAAAGCCTCCTTTCCCAAACGAAGCTGGGAGAGGGTGAAAGCCTCCTTTCCCCAAATGGAGCTGTATGGGGGAAAGCCTCCTTTTCCCAAATGGAGCTGTAAGGGGGGGAAAGTCTCCTTTCCCCAAACGTAGCTGGGAGTGGGGAAAGCCTCCTTTCCACAAATGGAGCTGGGAGGGGGGAAGACTCCTTTCTCCAAACGTAGCTGGGAGGGAAAAAAAGCCTCCTTTCCCGAAATGGAGCTGGGATGGGGGAAAGCCTCCTTTCCCGAAAGGGAGCTGTAAGGGGGGAAAAGTCTCCTTTCCCCAAATGGAGCTGTAAGGGGAGGAAAGTCTCCTTTCCAGAAACGGAGCTGGGAGGGGGGAAGACTCCTTTCTCCAAACATAGCTGGGAGGGGGAAAAAGCGTCCTTTCCCCAAACGGAGCTGGGAGGGGGTGAAAGCCTACTTTCCCGAAATGGAGCTGGGAGGGGGGAAAGCCTCCTTTTCCAAACGAAGCTGGGAGAGGGTGAAAGCCTCCTTTCCCCAAATGGAGCTGTATGGGGGAAAAGTCTCCTTTCCCCAAATGGAGCTGGGGGGGAAAGTCTCCTTTCCCCAATTACAGCTGGGAAGGGGGAAAGCCTCCTTTCCCCAAACGGAGCTGGAAGGGGGGGAAGTCTCCTTTCCCCAAACGGAGCTGGGAGAGGGTGAAAGCCTCCTTTCCCCAAATGGAGCTGGGAGAGGGTGAAAGCCTCCTTTCCCCAAATGGAGCTGTAAGGGGGGGAAAGTCTCCTTTCCCCAAATGGAGCTGGGAGGGGGGGAAAGCCTCCTTTCCCCAAACAGAGCTGAGAGGGGGGAAGACTCCTTTCCCCAAACGTAGCTGGGAGGGGGGGGAAAGCCTCCTTTTCCCAAATGGAGCTGGGAGGGTCTGAAAGCTTCTTTCCCCAAATGGATCTGGGAGGGGGGGGGAAAGCCTCCTTTACCCAAAAGGAGCTGGAAGGTGGAAAGCCCACTTTCCTCAAATGAAGATGTAAGGGGGGAAAGCCTCCTTTACCCAAACAGAGCTGGGAGGAGGGAAAGCTTCTTTTCCCAAAATGGAGCTGGGGGGGGGGAAGGCTCCTTTCACCAATTGCAGCTGGGAAGAGGGAAAGCTTCTTTTCCCCAAACGGAGCTTGGAGGGGAGAAAGCCTCCTTTCACCAAACAGAGCTGGGAGGGGGTGAAAGCTTACTTTCCCCAAATGGAGCTTCGAGGGGGGAAACCCTCCTTTCTCCAAATGGAGCTGTAAGGGGGGAAAGTCTCCTTTCCCCAAATGGAGCTGGGATGGGAGAAAGCCTCCTTTCCCCAAACGGATCTGGGAGGTTGGGAAAGCCTCCTTTCCCCAAACGGAGCTGGGAGGGGGTGAAAGCCTCCATTCCCGAAACGGAGTTGTAAGTGGGGAAGACTCCTTTCTCCAAACAGAGCTGACAGGAGGGAAAGCTTCTTTTCCCCAAATGGAGCTGGAAGGGGGAAAGCCCACTTTCCCCAAACGGATCTGGGAGGGGGGAAAAGCCTCCTTTACCCAAAAGGAGCTGGAAGGGGGAAAGCCCACTTTCCCCAAATGGAGCTGGAAGGGGGGAAAGCCTCCTTTCCCCAAATGGTGCTGGGAGGGGGGAAAGCCTCTTTCCCCAAATGGAGCTGTAAGGGGGGAAAGTCTCCTTTCCCCAAACGTAGCTGGGAGTGGGGAAAGCCTCCTTTCCACAAACGGAGCTGGGAGGGGGGAAGACTCCTTTCTCCAAACGTACCTGGGAGGGGAAAAAAGCCTCCTTTCCCGAAATGGAGCTGGGAGGGGGGAAAGCCTCATTTCCCCAAACGGAGCTGTAAGGGGGGAAAAGTCTCCTTTCCCCAAATGGAGCTGTAAGGGGAGAAAAGTCTCCTTTCCAGAAACGGAGCTGGGAGGGGGGAAGACTCCTTTCTCCAAACATAGCTGGGAGGGAGAAAAAGCGTCCTTTCCCCAAACGGAGCTGGGAGGGGGTGAAAGGCTACTTTCCCGAAATGGAGCTGGGAGGGGGGAAAGCCTCCTTTCCCCAAACGAAGCTGGGAGAGGGTGAAAGCCTCCTTTCCCCAAATGGAGCTGGGAGGGGGGAAAAGCCTCCTTTCCCCAAACGGAGCTGGGAGGGGGGAAAAGTCTCCTTTCCCCAAATGGAGCTGTGAGGGGTTAAAAACCTCCTTTCCCCAAACGGAGCTGTGAAGGGCGAAAGCTTCTTTTCCCCAAACGTAGCTGGGAAGGGCGAAAGCTTCGTTTCCCCAAACGGAGCTGGGAGGAGGGAAAGGCTCCTTTCCCCAAATGGAGCTGTATGTGAGGGAAGTCTTCTTTCCCCAAACGGAGTTGGAATGGAGGAAAGCCTCCTTTCCCCAAATGGTGCTGGGAGGGGGGAAATCCTCCTTTCCCCAAACGGAGTTGTAAGGGGGGAAGACTCCTTTCTCCAAACATAGCTGGGAGGGAGAAAAAGCGTCCTTTCCCCAAACGGAGCTGGGAGGACAGAAAGGCTCCTTTCCCCAAACAGAGCTGAGAGGAGGGAAAGCTTCTTTTCCCCAAATGGAGCTGGGAGAGGGGGAAAGCCTCGTTTCCCCAAATGGAGCCTGGAGGGGGGGAAAGCCTCCTTAACCCAAACAGAGCTGGGAGGGGGGAAGACTCCTTTCCCCAAACGTAGCTGTGGGGAAGTCTTCTTTCCCCAAACGGAGCTGGGAAGGGGGGGAAAGCTTCTTTTCTCCAAATGGAGCTTGGATGGGAGAAAGCTTCCTTTCCTCAAACGTAGCTAGGAGGAGGGAAAGCCTCCTTTCCCCAAATGGAGATGTAAAGGGGGGAAAAGTCTCCTTTCCCCAAATGGAGCTGCGAGGGGGAAAGCAAACTTTCCCCAAATGGATCTCGGAGGGGGGGGAAAGCCTCCTTTACCCAAAAGGAGCTGGAAGGGGGAAAGCCCACTTTCCCCAAATGGAGCTGGAAGGGGGGAAAGCCTCCTTTCCCCAAATGGTGCTGGGAGGGGGGAAAGCCTCCTTTCCCCAAATGGAGCTGTAAGGGGGGGAAAGTCTCCTTTCCCCAAACGTAGCTGGGAGTGGGGAAAGCCTCCTTTCCACAAACGGAGCTGGGAGGGGGGAAGACTCCTTTCTCCAAACGTAGCTGGGAGGGAAAAAAAGCCTCCTTTCCCGAAATGGAGCTGGGAGGGGGGAAAGCCTCCTTTCCCGAAACGGAGCCGTAAGGGGGGAAAAGTCTCCTTTCCCCAAATGGAGCTGTAAGGGGAGGAAAGCCTCCTTTCCAGAAACGGAGCTGGGAGGGGGGAAGACTCCTTTCTCCAAACATAGCTGGGAGGGAGAAAAAGCGTCCTTTCCCCAAACGGAGCTGGGAGGGAGTGAAAGCCTACTTTCCCGAAATGGAGCTGGGAGGGGGGAAAGCCTCCTTTCCCCAAACGAAGCTGGGAGAGGGTGAAAGCCTCCTTTCCCCAAATGGAGTTGGGAGGGGGGAAAAGCCTCCTTTCCCCAAACGGAGCTGGGAGGGGGGAAAAGTCTCCTTTCCCCAAATTGAGCTGTGAGGGGTTAAAAACCTCCTTTCCCCAAACGGAGCTGGGAGGGGGGGGGAAGCCTCCTTTCCCCAAACGGAGCTGTATGGGGGAAAAGTCTCCTTTCCCCAAATGTAGCTGGGAGGGGGAAGCCTCCTTTCCCCAAAGGGAGCTGGGAGGGGGGAAAGCTTCTTTTCCCCAAACGTAGCTTGGAGGGGGGAAAGCCTACTTTCCCCAAATGGAGCTGGGATGGTCAAAAGCTTCTTTTCCCCAAATGGAGCTGGGAGGAGGGAAAGCCTCCTTTCCCCAAATGAACCTGTAAGGGGGCGAACGTCTACTTTCCCCAAATGGAGCTGTGAGGGGGGAAAAGTCTCCTTTCCCACAAATGGAGCTGCGAGGGGGGGAAAGCCTCCTTTCCCCAAATGGAGCTTGGAGGGGAGAACTTTTCTTTTCCCCAAATGGAGCTGGGAGGGGGGAAACTTTCTTTTCCCCAAATGGAGCTTGGAGGGGGGAATTTTCTTTTCCCCAAATGGAGCTGGGAGGGGGTGAAAGCCTCCTTTCCCCAAACGGAGCTGGGAGGGAGGAAAGCCTCCTTTCCCCAAACGGAGCTGGGAGGGGGGAAAGCCTCCTTTCTCCAAACGGAGCTGTAAGGTGGGAAAAGTCTCCTTTCCCCAAATGGAGCTGGGAGTGGTGAAAGCCTCCTTTCCACAAACGGAGCTGGGAGGCGGGAAGACTCCTTTCTCCAAATGTAGCTGGGATGGACAAAAAGCCTCCTTTCCCCAAACGGAGCTGTAAGGGGGGAAAAGTCTCCTTTCCCCAAATGGAGCTGGAAGGGGGGGGGAAAGCCTCTTTTCCCAAACGGAGATGGGAGGGGGAAAGCCTCCTTTCCACAAACGGAGCTGGGTGGGGGGAAGACTCGTTTCCCCAAACGTAGCTGGGAGGGGGGGAAAGCCTCCTTTCCCCAATTGCAGCTAGGAGGGGGGGAAGCTTCTTTTCACCAAATGGAGCTTGGAGGGAGAACTTTTCTTTTCCCCAAATGGAGCTGGGAGCGGGGAAACCTTCTTTTCCCCAAATGGAGCTTGGAGGGGGGAATTTTCTTTTCCCCAAATGGAGCTGGGAGGGGGTGAAAGCCTCCTTTCCCCAAACGGAGCTGGGAGGGAGGAAAGCCTCCTTTCCCCAAACGGAGCTGGGAGGGGGGAAAGCCTCCTTTCTCCAAACGGAGCTGTAAGATGGGAAAAGTCTCCTTTTCCCAAATGGAACTGGGAGTGGTGAAAGCCTCCTTTCCACCAACGGAGCTGGGAGGCTGGAAGACTCCTTTCTCCAAATGTAGCTGGGACGGACAAAAAGCCTCCTTTCCCCAAACGGAGCTGTAAGGGGGGAAAAGTCACCTTTCCCCAAATGGAGCTGGAAGGGGGGGAAAGCCTCTTTTCCCCAAATGGAGATGGGAGGGGGAAAGCCTCCTTTCCACAAACGGAGCTGGGAGGGGGGAAGACTCCTTTCCTCAAACGTAGCTGGGACGGACAAAAAGCCTCCTTTCCCCAAACGGAGCTGTAAGGGGGCAATAGTCTCCTTTCCCCAAATGGAGCTGGAAGGGGGGGGAAAGCCTCTTTTCCCCAAACGGAGATGGGAGGGGGAAAGCCTCCTTTCCCCAAACGTAGCTGGGAGGGGGGAAAAGCCTCCTTTCCCCAATTGCAGCTAGGAGGGGGGGAAGCTTCTTTTCACCAAATGGAGCTTGGAGGGGGAAAGCCTCCTTTGCCCAAACGGAGCTGGGAGTGGGTGAAAGCCTACATTCCCCAAATGGAGCTGGGAGGAGGGAAAGCCTCCTTTCCCCAAATGGAGCTGTAAGGGGGGAAAGCCTCCTTTCCCCAAACGGAGATGGGAGGGGGTGAAAGCCTACTTTCCCGAAATGGAGCTGGGAGGGGGGAAAGCCTCCTTTCCCCAAACGAAGCTGGGAGAGGGTGAAAGCCTCCTTTCCCCAAATGGAGCTGGGAGGGGGGAAAAGCCTCCTTTCCCCAAACGGAGCTGGGAGGGGGAAAAGTCTCCTTTCCCCAAATGGAGCTGTGAGGGGTTAAAAACCTCCTTTCCCCAAACGACACTGGGAAGGGCGAAAGCTTCTTTTCCCCAAACGTAGCTGGGAAGGGCGAAAGCTTCGTTTCCCCAAACGGAGCTGGGAGGAGGGCAAGGCTCCTTTCCCCAAATGGAGCTGTATGTGGGGGAAGTCTTCTTTCCCCAAACGGAGTTGGAATGGAGGAAAGCCTCCTTTCCCCAAACGGAGTTGTAAGGGGGGAAGACTCCTTTCTCCAAACATAGCTGGGAGGGAGAAAAAGCGTCCTTTCCCCAAACGGAGCTGGAGGACAGAAAGGTTCCTTTCCCCAAACAGAGCTGAGAGGAGGGAAAGCTTCTTTTCCCCAAATGGAGCTGGGAGAGGGGGAAAGCTTCCTTTCCCCAAACGGAGATCGGAGGGGGGGAAAATCTCATTTCCCAAATGGAGCTGGGAAGGGCGAAAGCTTCTTTTCCCCAAATGGAGCAGCGAAGAGCGAAAGCTTCGTTTCCCGAAATGGAGCCGGGAGGGGGGAAAGCCTCCTTAACCCAAACAGAGCTGGGAGGGGGGAAGACTCCTTTCCCCAAACGTAGCTGTGGGGAAGTCTTCTTTCCCCAAACGTAGCTGGGAAGGGGGGAAAGCTTCTTTTCTCCAAATGGAGCTTGGATGGGAGAAAGCTTCCTTTCCTCAAACGTAGCTAGGAGAAGGGAAAGCCTCCTTTCCCCAAATGGAGCTGTAAGGGGGGAAAAGTCTCCTTTCCCCAAATGGAGCTGCGAGGGGGAAAGCCAACTTTCCCCAAATGGATCTGGGAGGGGGGGAAAGCCTCCTTTACCCAAAAGGAGCTGGAAGGGGGAAAGCCCACTTTCCCCAAATGGAGCTGGAAGGGGGGAAAGCCTCCTTTCCAGAAACGGAGCTGGGAGGGGGGAAGACTCCTTTCTCCAAACATAGCTGGGAGGGAGAAAAAGCGTCCTTTCCCCAAACGGAGCTGGGAGGGGGTGAAAGCCTACTTTCCCGAAATGGAGCTGGGAGGGGGGAAAGCCTCCTTTCCCAAACGAAGCTGGGAGAGGGTGAAAGCCTCCTTTCCCCAAATGGAGCTGGGAGGGGGGAAAAGCCTCCTTTCCCCAAACGGAGCTGGGAGGGGTTAAAAACCTCCTTTCCCCAAACGGAGCTGGGAGGGGGGGGAAGCCTCCTTTCCCCAAATGGAGCTGTATGGGGGAAAAGTCTCCTTTCCCCAAATGGAGCTGGGGGGGAAAGTCTCCTTTCCCCAATTACAGCTGGGAAGGGGGAAAGCCTCCTTTCCCCAAACGGAGCTGGAAGGGGGTGAAGTCTCCTTTCCCCAAACGGAGCTGGGAGAGGGTGAAAGCCTACTTTCCCGAAATGGAGCTGGGAGGGGGGGAAAGCCTCCTTTCCCCAAACGAAGCTGGGAGAGGGTGAAAGCCTCCTTTCCCCAAACGGAGCTTGGAGGGGGGAAAAGTCTCCTTTCCCCAAATGGAGCTGTGAGGGGTTAAAAACCTCCTTTCCCCAAACGGAGCTGTGAAGGGCGAAAGCTTCTTTTCCCCAAACGTAGCTGGGAAGGGCGAAAGCTTCGTTTCCCCAAACGGAGCTGGGAGGAGGGAAAGGCTCCTTTCCCCAAATGGAGCTGTATGTGGGGGAAGTCTTCTTTCCCCAAACGGAGTTGGAATGGAGGAAAGCCTCCTTCCAAAAATGGTGCTGGGAGGGGGGAAAGCCTCCTTTCCCCAAACGGAGTTGTAAGGGGGAAGACTCCTTTCTCCAAACATAGCTGGGAGGGAGAAAAAGCGTCCTTTCCCCAAACGGAGCTGGAGGACAGAAAGGCTCCTTTCCCCAAACAGAGCTGAGAGGAGGGAAAGCTTCTTTTCCCCAAATGGAGCTGGGAGAGGGGGAAAGCTTCCTTTCCCCAAACGGAGATCGGAGGGGGGAAAAAATCTCCTTTCCCCAAATGGAGCTGGGAAGGGCGAAAGCTTCTTTTCCCCAAATGGAGCAGCGAAGAGCGAAAGCTTCGTTTCCCCAAATGGAGCCGGGAGGGGGGAAAGCCTCCTTAACCCAAACAGAGCTGGGAGGGGGGAAGACTCCTTTCCCCAAACGTAGCTGTGGGAAGTCTTCTTTCCCCAAACGGAGCTGGGAAGGGGGGAAAGCTTCTTTTCTCCAAATGGAGCTTGGATGGGAGAAAGCTTCCTTTCCTCAAACGTAGCTAGGAGAAGGGAAAGCCTCCTTTCCCCAAATGGAGCTGTAAGGGGGGAAATGTCTCCTTTCCCCAAATGGAGCTGCGAGGGGGAAAGCCAACTTTCCCCAAATGGATCTGGGAGGGGGGGAAAGCCTCCTTTACCCAAAATGAGCTGGAAGGGGGAAAGCCCACTTTCCCCAAATGGAGCTGGAAGGGGGGAAAGCCTCCTTTCCAGAAACGGAGCTGGGAGGGGGGAAGACTCCTTTCTCCAAACATAGCTGGGAGGGAGAAAAAGCATCCTTTCCCCAAACGGAGCTGGGAGGGTGTGAAAGCCTACTTTCCCGAAATGGAGCTGGGAGGGGGGAAAGCCTCCTTTCCCAAACGAAGCTGGAGAGGGTGAAAGCCTCCTTTCCCCAAATGGAGCTGGGAGGGGGGGAAAAGCCTCCTTTCCCCAAACGGAGCTGGGAGGGGTTAAAAACCTCCTTTCCCCAAACGGAGCTGGAGGAGGGCAAGGCTCCTTTCCCCAAATGGAGCTGTATGTGGGGGAAGTCTTCTTTCCCCAAACGGAGTTGGAATGGAGGAAAGCCTCCTTTCCCCAAACGGAGTTGTAAGGGGGGAAGACTCCTTTCTCCAAACATAGCTGGGAGGGAGAAAAAGCGTCCTTTCCCCAAACGGAGCTGGGAGGACAGAAAGGTTCCTTTCCCCAAACAGAGCTGAGAGGAGGGAAAGCTTCTTTTCCCCAAATGGAGCTGGGAGAGGGGGAAAGCTTCCTTTCCCCAAACGGAGATCGGAGGGGGGGAAAATCTCATTTCCCCAAATGGAGCTGGGAAGGGCGAAAGCTTCTTTTCCCCAAATGGAGCAGCGAAGAGCGAAAGCTTCGTTTCCCGAAATGGAGCGGGAGGGGGGAAAGCCTCCTTAACCCAAACAGAGCTGGGAGGGGGGAAGACTCCTTTCCCCAAACGTAGCTGTGGGGAAGTCTTCTTTCCCCAAACGGAGCTGGGAAGGGGGGAAAGCTTCTTTTCTCCAAATGGAGCTTGGATGGGAGAAAGCTTCCTTTCCTCAAACGTAGCTAGGAGAAGGGAAAGCCTCCTTTCCCCAAATGGAGCTGTAAGGGGGGAAAAGTCTCCTTTCCCCAAATGGAGCTGCGAGGGGGAAAGCCAACTTTCCCCAAATGGATCTGGGAGGGGGGGAAAGCCTCCTTTACCCAAAAGGAGCTGGAAGGGGGAAAGCCCACTTTCCCCAAATGGAGCTGGAAGGGGGGAAAGCCTCCTTTCCAGAAATGGAGCTGGGAGGGGGAAGACTCCTTTCTCCAAACATAGCTGGGAGGGAGAAAAAGCGTCCTTTCCCCAAACGGAGCTGGGAGGGGGTGAAAGCCTACTTTCCCGAAATGGAGCTGGGAGGGGGGAAAGCCTCCTTTCCCAAACGAAGCTGGGAGAGGGTGAAAGCCTCCTTTCCCCAAATGGAGCTGGGAGGGGGGAAAAGCCTCCTTTCCCCAACGGAGCTGGGAGGGTTAAAAACCTCCTTTCCCCAAACGGAGCTGGGAGGGGGGGGAAGCCTCCTTTCCCCAAATGGAGCTGTATGGGGGAAAAGTCTCCTTTCCCCAAATGGAGCTGGGGGGGAAAGTCTCCTTTCCCCAATTACAGCTGGGAAGGGGGAAAGCCCCCTTTCCCCAAACGGAGCTGGAAGGGGGTGAAGTCTCCTTTCCCCAAACGGAGCTGGGAGAGGGTGAAAGCCTACTTTCCCGAAATGGAGCTGTGAGGGGGGAAAGCCTCCTTTCCCCAAACGAAGCTGGGAGAGGGTGAAAGCCTCCTTTCCCCAAACGGAGCTTGGAGGGGGGAAAAGTCTCCTTTCCCCAAATGGAGCTGTGAGGGGTTAAAAACCTCCTTTCCCCAAACGGAGCTGTGAAGGGCGAAAGCTTCTTTTCCCCAAACGTAGCTGGGAAGGGCGAAAGCTTCGTTTCCCCAAACGGAGCTGGGAGGAGGGAAAGGCTCCTTTCCCCAAATGGAGCTGTATGTGGGGGAAGTCTTCTTTCCCCAAACGGAGTTGGAATGGAGGAAAGCCTCCTTTCCCCAAATGGTGCTGGGAGGGGGGAAAGCCTCCTTTCCCCAAACGGAGTTGTAAGGGGGGAAGACTCCTTTCTCCAAATATAGCTGGGAGGGAGAAAAAGCGTCCTTTCCCCAAACGGAGCTGGGAGGACAGAAAGGCTCCTTTCCCCAAACAGAGCTGAGAGGAGGGAAAGCTTCTTTTCCCCAAATGGAGCTGGGAGAGGGGGAAAGCTTCCTTTCCCCAAACGGAGATCGGAGGGGGGAAAAAATCTCCTTTCCCCAAATGGAGCTGGGAAGGGAGAAAGCTTCTTTTCCCCAAATGGAGCAGCGAAAGAGCGAAAGCTTCGTTTCCCCAAATGGAGCCGGGAGGGGGGAAAGCCTCCTTAACCCAAACAGAGCTGGGAGGGGGGAAGACTCCTTTCCCCAAATGGTGCTGGGAGGGGGGAAAGCCTCCTTTCCCAAACGGAGTTGTAAGGGGGGAAGACTCCTTTCTCCAAATATAGCTGGGAGGGAGAAAAGCGTCCTTTCCCCAAACGGAGCTGGGAGGACAGAAAGGCTCCTTTCCCCAAACAGAGCTGAGAGGAGGGAAAGCTTCTTTTCCCCAAATGGAGCTGGGAGAGGGGGAAAGCTTCCTTTCCCCAAACGGAGATCGGAGGGGGGAAAAAATCTCCTTTCCCCAAATGGAGCTGGGAAGGGAGAAAGCTTCTTTTCCCCAAATGGAGCAGCGAAGAGCGAAAGCTTCGTTTCCCCAAATGGAGCCGGGAGGGGGGAAAGCCTCCTTAACCCAAACAGAGCTGGGAGGGGGGAAGACTCCTTTCCCCAAACGTAGCTGTGGGGAATGTGGGGAAGTCTTCTTTCCCCAAACGGAGCTGGGAAGGGGGGAAAGCTTCTTTTCTCCAAATGGAGCTTGGATGGGAGAAAGCTTCCTTTCCTCAAACGTAGCTAGGAGAAGGGAAAGCCTCCTTTCCCCAAATGGAGCTGTAAGGGGGGAAAAGTCTCCTTTCCCCAAATGGAGCTGCGAGGGGGAAAGCCAACTTTCCCCAAATGGATCTGGGAGGGGGGGAAAGCCTCCTTTACCCAAAATGAGCTGGAAGGGGGAAAGCCCACTTTCCCCAAATGGAGCTGGAAGGGGGGAAAGCCTCCTTTCCAGAAACGGAGCTGGGAGGGGGGAAGACTCCTTTCTCCAAACATAGCTGGGAGGGAGAAAAAGCATCCTTTCCCCAAACGGAGCTGGGAGGGGGTGAAAGCCTACTTTCCCGAAATGGAGCTGGGAGAGGGTGAAAGCCTCCTTTCCCCAAATGGAGCTGGGAGGGGGGGAAAAGCCTACTTTCCCGAAATGGAGCTGGGAGGGGGGAAAGCCTCCTTTCCCAAACGAAGCTGGGAGAGGGTGAAAGCCTCCTTTCCCCAAATGGAGCTGGGAGGGGGGGAAAAGCCTCCTTTCCCCAAACGGAGCTGGGAGGGGTTAAAAACCTCCTTTCCCCAAACGGAGCTGGGAGGGGGGGAAGCCTCCTTTCCCCAAATGGAGCTGGGAGGGGGGAAAAGCCTCCTTTCCCCAAACGGAGCTGGGAGGGGGGAAGACTCCTTTCCCCAAACGTAGCTGGGAGGGGGGGGAAAGCCTCCTTTCCCCAATTACAGCTAGGAGGGGGGGAAGCTTCTTTTCACCAAATGGAGCTTGGAGGGGGAAAGCCTCCTTTCCCCAAACGTTGCTGGGAGCGGGGAAAGCTTTCTTTCCCCAAACGGAGCTGGGAGTGGGTGAAAGCCTACTTTCCCCAAATGGAGCTGGGAGGGGGGAAAGCCTCCTTTCTCCAAACGGAGCTGTAAGGGGTGAAAAGCCTCCTTTCCCCAATCGGAGCTGGAAGGGGGGAAAGCCTCCTTTCCCCAAACGGAGATGGGAGTGGGAAAGACTCCTTTCCCCAAACGTAGCTGGGAGGGGGGGGAAAGCCTCCTTTTCCCAAACGGAGCTGGGAGGGTATGAAAGCTTCTTTCCCCAAATGGAGCTTAGAGGGGGGAAAGCTTCCTGTCCCCAAACAGAGCTGTAAGTGGGGAAAAGTCTCCTTTCCCCAAACGGAGCTGTATGGGGGAAAAGTCTCCTTTCCCCAAATGTAGCTGGGAGGGGGAAGCCTCCTTTCCCCAAAGGGAGCTGGGAGGGGGGAAAGCTTCTTTTCCCCAAACGTAGCTTGGAGGGGGGAAAGCCTACTTTCCCCAAATGGAGCTGGGATGGTGAAAAGCTTCTTTTCCCTAAATGGAGCTGGGAGGAGGGAAAGCCTCCTTTCCCCAAATGGAGCTGTAAGGGGGGAAAACCTCCTTTCCCCAAATGGAGCTGGGAGCGGGGGAAAGCCTCCTTTCCCCAAACAGAGCTGGGAGGGGGGAAGACTCCTTTCCCCAAACGTAGCTGGGAGGGGGGGGGGAAGCCTCCTTTTACCAAACGGAGCTGGGAGGGTATGAAAGCTTCTTTCCCCAAACGGAGCTGGGTGGGAGGAAAGCCCACTTTCCCCAAACGGATCTGGGAGGGGGGGGGAAGCCTCCTTTACCCAAAAGGAGCTGGAAGGTGGAAAGCCCACTTTCCTCAAATGAAGATGTAAGGGGGGAAAGCCTCCTTTACCCAAACAGAGCTGGGAGGAGGGAAAGCTTCTTTTCCCCAAATGGAGCTGGGGGGGGGGGGAAGGCTCCTTTCACCAATTGCAGCTGGGAATAGGGAAAGCTTCTTTTCCCCAATCGGAGCTTGGAGGGGAGAAAGCCTCCTTTCCCCAAACGGAGCTGGAAGGGGGGGAAGGCTCCTTTCACCAATTGCAGCTGGGAAGAGGGAAAGCCTCCTTTCACCAAACAGAGCTGGGAGGGGGTGAAAGCTTACTTTCCCCAAATGGAGCTGGGAGGGGGGAAACCCTCCTTTCTCCAAATGGAGCTGTAAGGGGGGGAAAGTCTCCTTTCCCCAAATGGAGCTGGGATGGGAGAAAGCCTCCTTTCCCCAAACGGAGCTGGGAGGGGGTGAAAGCCTCCTTTCCCCAAACGGAGTTGTAAGGGGGGGAAGACTCCTTTCTCCAAACATAGCTGGGAGGGAGAAAAAGCGTCCTTTCCCCAAACGGAGCTGGGAGGACAGAAAGGCTCCTTTCCCCAAACAGAGCTGAGAGGAGGGAAAGCCCACTTTCCCCAAACGGATCTGGGAAGGGGGAAAAGCCTCCTTTACCCAAAAGGAGCTGGAAGGGGGAAAGCCCACTTTCCCCAAATGGAGCTGGAAGGGGGGAAAGCCTCCTTTCCCGAAAGGGAGCTGGGAGGGGGGAAAGCTTCTTTTCCCCAAACGTAGCTTGGAGGGGGGAAAGCCTACTTTCCCCAAATGGAGCTGGGATGGTCAAAAGCTTCTTTTCCCTAAATGGAGCTGGGAGGAGGGAAAGCCTCCTTTCCCCAAATGGACCTGTAAGGGAGCGAAAGTCTACTTTCCCCAAATGGAGCTGCGAGGGGGGAAAAGTCTCCTTTCCCCCAAATGGAGCTGCGAGCGGGGGGGAAAGCCTCCTTTCCCCAAATGGAGCTTGGAGGGGAGAACTTTTCTTTTCCCCAAATGGAGCTGGGAGGGGGGAAACCTTCTTTTCCCCAAATGGAGCTTGGAGGGGGGAATTTTCTTTTCCCCAAATGGAGCTGGGAGGGGGTGAAAGCCTCCTTTCTCCAAACGGAGCTGGGAGGGAGGAAAGCCTCCTTTCCCCAAATGGAGCTGGGAGGGGGGAAAGCCTCCTTTCTCCAAACGGAGCTGTAAGGTGGGAAAAGTCTCCTTTCCCCAAATGGAGCTGGAAGTGGTGAAAGCCTCCTTTCCACAAACGGAGCCGGGAGGTGGGAAGATTCCTTTCTCCAAATGTAGCAGGGACGGACAAAAAGCCTCTTTTCCCCAAACGGAGCTGTAAGGGGGGAAAAGTCTCCTTTCCCCAAATGGAGCTGGAAGGGGGGGGAAGCCTCTTTTCCCCAAACGGAGATGGGAGGGGGAAAGCCTCCTTTCCACAAACGGAGCTGGGAGGGGGGAAGACTCCTTTCCCCAAACGTAGCTGGGACGGACAAAAAGCCTCCTTTCCCCAAACGGAGCTGTAAGGGGGGAAAAGTCTCCTTTCCCCAAATGGAGCTGGAAGGGGGGGAAAGCCTCTTTTCCCCAAACGGAGATGGGAGGGGGAAAGCCTCCTTTCCACAAACGTTGCTGGGAGGGGGGAAAGCTTCCTTTCCCCAAACGGAGCTGGGAGTGGGTGAAAGCCTACATTCCCCAAATGGAGCTGGGAGGAGGGAAAGCCTCCTTTCCCCAAATGGAGCTGTAAGGGGGGAAAGCCTCCTTTCCCCCAACGGAGATGGGAGGGGGGAAAGCCTCCTTTCCCCAAACGGATCTGGGAGGGAGGAAAGCCTCCTTTCCGCAAATGAAGCTGGCAGAGGGGGAAAGCCTCCTTTCCCCAAACGGAGCTGGGAGGGGGGGAAATTCTCCTTTCCCCAAACGGAGCTGTAAGGTGGGAAAAGTCGCCTTTCCCCAAACGGAGCTGGGAGTGGGGAAAGCCTCCTTTCCAGAAATGGAGCTGGGAGGGGGTAAGTCTCCTTTCTCCAAACGTAGCTGGGAGGCAGAAAAAGCCTCCTTTCCCCAAACGGAGCTCGGAGGGGGTGAAAGCCTACTTTCCGAAAATGGAGCTGGGAGGGGGGAAAAGTCTCCTTTCCCCAAATTGAGCTGGGAGTGGGGAAAGCCTCCTTTCTCCAAACCTAGCTGGGAGTGGGGAAAGCCTCCTTTCCACAAACGGAGGTGGGAGGGGGGGAAAGCCTCCTTTCCACAAACGGAGCTGGGAGGAGGGAAAGCCTCCTTTCCCCAAATGGAGCTGTAAGGGGGGAAAGCCTCCTTTCCCCCAACGGAGATGGGAGGGGGGAAAGCCTCCTTTCCCCAAACGGATCTGGGAGGGAGGAAAGCCTCCTTTCCGCAAATGAAGCTGGCAGAGGGGGAAAGCCTCCTTTCCCCAAACGGAGCTGGGAGGGGGGGAAATTCTCCTTTCCCCAAACGGAGCTGTAAGGTGGGAAAAGTCGCCTTTCCCCAAACGGAGATGGGAGGGGGAAAGCCTCCTTTCCACAAACGGAGCTGGGAGGGGGGAAGACTCCTTTCCCCAAACGTAGCTGGGACGGACAAAAAGCCTCCTTTCCCCAAACGGAGCTGTAAGGGGGGAAAAGTCTCCTTTCCCCAAATGGAGCTGGAAGGGGGGGAAAGCCTCTTTTCCCCAAACGGAGATGGGAGGGGGAAAGCCTCCTTTCCACAAACGTTGCTGGGAGGGGGGAAAGCTTCCTTTCCCCAAACGGAGCTGGGAGTGGGTGAAAGCCTACATTCCCCAAATGGAGCTGGGAGGAGGGAAAGCCTCCTTTCCCCAAATGGAGCTGTAAGGGGGGAAAGCCTCCTTTCCCCCAACGGAGATGGGAGGGGGGAAAGCCTCCTTTCCCCAAACGGATCTGGGAGGGAGGAAAGCCTCCTTTCCGCAAATGAAGCTGGCAGAGGGGGAAAGCCTCCTTTCCCCAAACGGAGCTGGGAGGGGGGGAAATTCTCCTTTCCCCAAACGGAGCTGTAAGATGGGAAAAGTCGCCTTTCCCCAAACGGAGCTGGGAGTGGGGAAAGCCTCCTTTCCAGAAATGGAGCTGGGAGGGGGTAAGTCTCCTTTCTCCAAACGTAGCTGGGAGGCAGAAAAAGCCTCCTTTCCCCAAACGGAGCTCGGAGGGGGTGAAAGCCTACTTTCCGAAAATGGAGCTGGGAGGGGGGAAAAGTCTCCTTTCCCCAAATTGAGCTGGGAGTGGGGAAAGCCTCCTTTCTCCAAACCTAGCTGGGAGTGGGGAAAGCCTCCTTTCCACAAACGGAGGTGGGAGGGGGGGAAAGCCTCCTTTCCACAAACGGAGCTGTAAGTGGGGATGTCTCCTTTCCCCAAACAGAGCTGTAAGGTGGGAAAAGTCTCCTTTCCCCAAATGGAGCTGGGAATGGGGAAAGCCTCCTTTCAACAAACGGAGCTGGGAGGGGGTAAGACTCCTTTCTCCAAACGTAGCTGGGAGGGAGAAATAGCCTCCTTTCCCCAAACGGAGCTGGGAGGAAGGAAAGCCTCCTTTCCCCAAACGGATCTGGGAGTGGGGAAAAGTCTCCTTTCCCCAAACGGAGCTGGGAGTGGGGAAAGCCGCCTTTCCAGAAATGGAGCTGGGAGGGGGTAAGACTCCTTTCTCCAAACCTAGCTGGGAGGCAGAAAAAGCCTCCTTTCCCCAAACGGAGCTCGGAGGGGGTGAAAGCCTACTTTCTGAAAATGGAGCTGGGAGGGGGGGAAGTCTCCTTTCCCCAAATGGAGCTGTAAGGTGGGAAAAGTCTCCTTTCCCCAAATGGAGCTGGGAGTGGGGAAAGCCGCCTTTCCACAAACGTAGCTGGGAGGGGGTAAGACTCCTTTCTCCAAACGTAGCTGGGAGGGGGTGAAAGCCTCCTTTCCCCAAATGGAGCTGTAAGTGGGGATGTCTCCTTTCCCCAAACAGAGCTGTAAGGTGGGAAAAGTCTCCTTTCCCCAAATGGAGCTGGGTGGGGAAAAGCCTCCTTTCCCCAAACGGAGCTGGGAGGGGGTGAAAGCCTCCTTTCCCCAAACGGAGCTGTAAGTGGGGATGTCTCCTTTCCCCAAACAGAGCTGTAAGGTGGGAAAAGTCTCCTTTCCCCAAATGGAGCTGGGAGTGGGGAAAGCCTCCTTTCCCCAAACGGAGCTGGGAGGGGGTAAGACTCCTTTCTCCAAACATAGCTGGGAGTGAGAAAAAGCCTCCTTTCCCCAAACGGAGCTGGGAGGAAGGAAAGCCTCCTTTCCCCAAACGGATCTGGGAGTGGGGAAAGCCTCCTTTCCCCAAACGGAGCTGTAAGGTGGGACAAGTCTCCTTTCCCCGAACGGAGCTGTAAGGTGGGAAAAGTCTCCTTTCCCCAAATGGAGCTGGGAGTGGGGAAAGCCTCCTTTCCACAAACGGAGCTGGAAGGGGGGGAAGTCTCCTTTCCCCAAACGGAGCTGGGAGAGGGGGAAAGCCTCCTTCCCCCAAACGGAGCTGGGATGGGGGAAAGCCTCCTTTCCCCAAATGGAGCTGTAAGGGGGGAAAAGTCTACTTTCCACAAACGGAGCTGGGAGGGGGGAAGACTCCTTTCTCCAAACATAGCTGGGAGGGAGAAAAAGCGTCCTTTCCCCAAACGGAGCTGGGAAGGGGTGAAAGCCTACTTTCCCGAAATGGAGCTGGGAGGGGGGAAAGCCTCCTTTCCCCAAACAAAGCTGGGAGAGGGTGAAAGCCTCCTTTCCCCAAATGGAGCTGGGAGGGGGGAAAAGCCTCCTTTCCCCAAACGGAGCTGGGAGGGGGGAAAAGTCTCCTTTCCCCAAATGGAGCTGTGAGGGGTTAAAAACCTCCTTTCCCCAAACGGAGCTGTGAAGGGCGAAAGCTTCTTTTCCCCAAACGTAGCTGGGAAGGGCGAAAGCTTCGTTTCCCCAAACGGAGCTGGGAGGAGGGAAAGGCTCCTTTCCCCAAATGGAGCTGTATGTGGGGGAAGTCTTCTTTCCCCAAACGGAGTTGGAATGGAGGAAAGCCTCCTTTCCCCAAATGGTGCTGGGAGGGGGGAAAGCCTCCTTTCCCCAAACGGAGTTGTAAGGGGGGAAGACTCCTTTCTCCAAACATAGCTGGGAGGGAGAAAAAGCGTCCTTTCCCCAAACGGAGCTGGGAGGACAGAAAGGCTCCTTTCCCCAAACAGAGCTGAGAGGAGGGAAAGCTTCTTTTCCCCAAATGGAGCTGGGAGGGGGGAAAGCCTCCTTTCCCCAAACGGAGTTGTAAGGGGGGAAGACTCCTTTCTCCAAACATAGCTGGGAGGGAGAAAAAGCGTCCTTTCCCCAAACGGAGATCGGAGGGGGAAAAAATCTCCTTTCCCCAAATGGAGCTGGGAAGGGTGGAAGCTTCTTTTCCCCAAACGGAGCAGGGATGAGCGAAAGCTTCGTTTCCCCAAATGGAGCCGGTTTGGGGGAAAGCTTCCTTAACCCAAACAGAGCTGGGAGGGGGGAAGACTCCTTTCCCCAAACGTAGCTGTGGGGAAGTCTTCTTTCCCCAAACGGAGCTGGGAAGGGGGGAAAGCTTCTTTTCTCCAAATGGAGCTTGGATGGGAGAAAGCTTCCTTTCCTCAAACGTAGCTAGGAGAAGGGAAAGCCTCCTTTCCCCAAATGGAGCTGTAATGGGGGAAAAGTCTCCTTTCCCCAAATGGAGCTGCGAGGGGGGAAAGCCAACTTTCCCCAAATGGATCTGGGAGGGGGGGAAAGCCTCCTTTACCCAAAAGGAGCTGGAAGGGGGAAAGCCCACTTTCCCCAAATGGAGCTGGAAGGGGGGAAAGCCTCCTTTCCCCAAATGGTGCTGGGAGGGGGGAAAGCCTCCTTTTCCCAAATGGAGCTGTAAGGGGGGGAAAGTCTCCTTTCCCCAAACGTAGCTGGGAGTGGGGAAAGCCTCCTTTCCACAAATGGAGCTGGGAGGGGGGAAGACTCCTTTCTCCAAACGTAGCTGGGAGGGAAAAAAAGCCTCCTTTCCCGAAATGGAGCTGGGATGGGGGAAAGCCTCCTTTCCTGAAAGGGAGCTGTAAGGGGGGAAAAGTCTCCTTTCCCCAAATGGAGCTGTAAGGGGAGGAAAGTCTCCTTTCCAGAAACGGAGCTGGGAGGGGGGAAGACTCCTTTCTCCAAACATAGCTGGGAGGGGGAAAAAGCGTCCTTTCCCCAAACGGAGCTGGGAGGGGGTGAAAGCCTACTTTCCCGAAATGGAGCTGGGAGGGGGTAAAGCCTCCTTTCCCAAACGAAGCTGGGAGAGGGTGAAAGCCTCCTTTCCCCAAATGGAGCTGTATGGGGGAAAGCCTCCTTTTCCCAAATGGAGCTGTAAGGGGGGGAAAGTCTCCTTTCCCCAAACGTAGCTGGGAGTGGGGAAAGCCTCCTTTCCACAAATGGAGCTGGGAGGGGGGAAGACTCCTTTCTCCAAACGTAGCTGGGAGGGAAAAAAAGCCTCCTTTCCCGAAATGGAGCTGGGATGGGGGAAAGCCTCCTTTCCCGAAAGGGAGCTGTAAGGGGGGAAAAGTCTCCTTTCCCCAAATGGAGCTGTAAGGGGAGGAAAGTCTCCTTTCCAGAAACGGAGCTGGGAGGGGGGAAGACTCCTTTCTCCAAACATAGCTGGGAGGGGGAAAAAGCGTCCTTTCCCCAAACGGAGCTGGGAGGGGGTGAAAGCCTACTTTCCCGAAATGGAGCTGGGAGGGGGGAAAGCCTCCTTTTCCAAACGAAGCTGGGAGAGGGTGAAAGCCTCCTTTCCCCAAATGGAGCTGTATGGGGGAAAAGTCTCCTTTCCCCAAATGGAGCTGGGGGGGAAAGTCTCCTTTCCCCAATTACAGCTGGGAAGGGGGAAAGCCTCCTTTCCCCAAACGGAGCTGGAAGGGGGGGAAGTCTTCTTTCCCCAAACGGAGCTGGGAGAGGGTGAAAGCCTCCTTTCCCCAAATGGAGCTGGGAGGGGGGAAAAGCCTCCTTCCCCCAAACGGAGCTGGGATGGGGGAAAGCCTCCTTTCCCCAAATGGAGCTGTAAGGGGGGAAAAGTCTCCTTTCCCCAAATGGAGCTGGGAGGGGGGGAAAGCCTCCTTTCCCCAAACAGAGCTGAGAGGGGGGAAGACTCCTTTCCCCAAACGTAGCTGGGAGGGGGGGGAAAGCCTCCTTTTCCCAAATGGAGCTGGGAGGGTCTGAAAGCTTCTTTCCCCAAATGGATCTGGGAGGGGGGGGAAAGCCTCCTTTACCCAAAAGGAGCTGGAAGGTGGAAAGCCCACTTTCCTCAAATGAAGATGTAAGGGGGGAAAGCCTCCTTTACCCAAACAGAGCTGGGAGGAGGGAAAGCTTCTTTTCCCAAAATGGAGCTGGGGGGGGGGGAAGGCTCCTTTCACCAATTGCAGCTGGGAAGAGGGAAAGCTTCTTTTCCCCAAACGGAGCTTGGAGGGGAGAAAGCCTCCTTTCACCAAACAGAGCTGGGAGGGGGTGAAAGCTTACTTTCCCCAAATGGAGCTTCGAGGGGGGAAACCCTCCTTTCTCCAAATGGAGCTGTAAGGGGGGAAAGTCTCCTTTCCCCAAATGGAGCTGGGATGGGAGAAAGCCTCCTTTGCCCAAACGGATCTGGGAGGTTGGGAAAGCCTCCTTTCCCCAAACGGAGCTGGGAGGGGGTGAAAGCCTCCATTCCCGAAACGGAGTTGTAAGTGGGGAAGACTCCTTTCTCCAAACAGAGCTGAGAGGAGGGAAAGGTTCTTTTCCCCAAATGGAGCTGGAAGGGGGAAAGCCCACTTTCCCCAAACGGATCTGGGAGGGGGGAAAAGCCTCCTTTACCCAAAAGGAGCTGGAAGGGGGAAAGCCCACTTTCCCCAAATGGAGCTGGAAGGGGGGAAAGCCTCCTTTCCCCAAATGGTGCTGGGAGGGGGGAAAGCCTCTTTCCCCAAATGGAGCTGTAAGGGGGGAAAGTCTCCTTTCCCCAAACGTAGCTGGGAGTGGGGAAAGCCTCCTTTCCACAAACGGAGCTGGGAGGGGGGAAGACTCCTTTCTCCAAACGGAGCTGGGAGGGGAAAAAAGACTCCTTTCCCGAAATGGAGCTGGGAGGGGGGAAAGCCTCCTTTCCCCAAATGGTGCTGGGGGGGGGGGAAAGCCTCTTTCCCCAAATGGAGCTGTAAGGGGGGAAAGTCTCCTTTCCCCAAACGTAGCTGGGAGTGGGGAAAGCCTCCTTTCCACAAACGGAGCTGGGAGGGGGGAAGACTCCTTTCTCCAAACGTACCTGGGAGGGGAAAAAAGCCTCCTTTCCCGAAATGGAGCTGGGAGGGGGGAAAGCCTCATTTCCCCAAACGGAGCTGTAAGGGGGGAAAAGTCTCCTTTCCCCAAATGGAGCTGTAAGGGGAGAAAAGTCTCCTTTCCAGAAACGGAGCTGGGAGGGGGGAAGACTCCTTTCTCCAAACATAGCTGGGAGGGAGAAAAAGCGTCCTTTCCCCAAACGGAGATGGGAGGGGGTGAAAGGCTACTTTCCCGAAATGGAGCTGGGAGGGGGGAAAGCCTCCTTTCCCCAAACGAAGCTGGGAGAGGGTGAAAGCCTCCTTTCCCCAAATGGAGCTGGGAGGGGGGAAAAGCCTCCTTTCCCCAAACGGAGCTGGGAGGGGGGAAAAGTCTCCTTTCCCCAAATGGAGCTGTGAGGGGTTAAAAACCTCCTTTCCCCAAACGGAGTTGTGAAGGGCGAAAGCTTCTTTTCCCCAAACGTAGCTGGGAAGGGCGAAAGCTTCGTTTCCCCAAACGGAGCTGGGAGGAGGGAAAGGCTCCTTTCCCCAAATGGAGCTGTATGTGAGGGAAGTCTTCTTTCCCCAAACGGAGTTGGAATGGAGGAAAGCCTCCTTTCCCCAAATGGTGCTGGGAGGGGGGAAATCCTCCTTTCCCCAAACGGAGTTGTAAGGGGGGAAGACTCCTTTCTCCAAACATAGCTGGGAGGGAGAAAAAGCGTCCTTTCCCCAAACGGAGCTGGGAGGACAGAAAGGCTCCTTTCCCCAAACAGAGCTGAGAGGAGGGAAAGCTTCTTTTCCCCAAATGGAGCTGGGAGAGGGGGAAAGCCTCGTTTCCCCAAATGGAGCCTGGAGGGGGGAAAGCCTCCTTAACCCAAACAGAGCTGGGAGGGGGGAAGACTCCTTTCCCCAAACGTAGCTGTGGGGAAGTCTTCTTTCCCCAAACGGAGCTGGGAAGGGGGGAAAGCTTCTTTTCTCCAAATGGAGCTTGGATGGGAGAAAGCTTCCTTTCCTCAAACGTAGCTAGGAGTAGGGAAAGCCTCCTTTCCCCAAATGGAGATGTAAGGGGGGAAAAGTCTCCTTTCCCCAAATGGAGCTGCGAGGGGGAAAGCCAACTTTCCCCAAATGGATCTCGGAGGGGGGGAAAGCCTCCTTTACCCAAAAGGAGCTGGAAGGGGGAAAGCCCACTTTCCCCAAATGGAGCTGGAAGGGGGGAAAGCCTCCTTTCCCCAAATGGTGCTGGGAGGGGGGAAAGCCTCCTTTCCCCAAATGGAGCTGTAAGGGGGGGAAAGTCTCCTTTCCCCAAACGTAGCTGGGAGTGGGGAAAGCCTCCTTTCCACAAACGGAGCTGGGAGGGGGGAAGACTCCTTTCTCCAAACGTAGCTGGGAGGGAAAAAAAGCCTCCTTTCCCGAAATGGAGCTGGGAGGGGGGAAAGCCTCCTTTCCCGAAACGGAGCTGTAAGGGGGGAAAAGTCTCCTTTCCCCAAATGGAGCTGTAAGGGGAGGACAGCCTCCTTTCCAGAAACGGAGCTGGGAGGGGGGAAGACTCCTTTCTCCAAACATAGCTGGGAGGGAGAAAAAGCGTCCTTTCCCCAAACGGAGCTGGGAGGGAGTGAAAGCCTACTTTCCCGAAATGGAGCTGGGAGGGGGGAAAGCCTCCTTTCCCCAAACGAAGCTGGGAGAGGGTGAAAGCCTCCTTTCCCCAAATGGAGCTGGGAGGGGGGAAAAGCCTCCTTTCCCCAAACGGAGCTGGGAGGGGGGAAAAGTCTCCTTTCCCCAAATGGAGCTGTGAGGGGTTAAAAACCTCCTTTCCCCAAACGGAGCTGGGAGGGGGGGGGAAGCCTCCTTTCCCCAAACGGAGCTGTATGGGGGAAAAGTCTCCTTTCCCCAAATGTAGCTGGGAGGGGGAAGCCTCCTTTCCCCAAAGGGAGCTGGGAGGGGGGAAAGCTTCTTTTCCCCAAACGTAGCTTGGAGGGGGGAAAGCCTACTTTCCCCAAATGGAGCTGGGATGGTCAAAAGCTTCTTTTCCCCAAATGGAGCTGGGAGGAGGGAAAGCCTCCTTTCCCCAAATGAACCTGTAAGGGGGCGAACGTCTACTTTCCCCAAATGTAGCTGGGATGGACAAAAAGCCTCCTTTCCCCAAACGGAGCTGTAAGGGGGGAAAAGTCTCCTTTCCCCAAATGGAGCTGGAAGGGGGGGGGAAAGCCTCTTTTCCCCAAACGGAGATGGGAGGGGGAAAGCCTCCTTTCCACAAACGGAGCTGGGTGGGGGGAAGACTCGTTTCCCCAAACGTAGCTGGGAGGGGGGGAAAGCCTCCTTTCCCCAATTGCAGCTAGGAGGGGGGGAAGCTTCTTTTCACCAAATGGAGCTTGGAGGGAGAACTTTTCTTTTCCCCAAATGGAGCTGGGAGCGGGGAAACCTTCTTTTCCCCAAATGGAGCTTGGAGGGGGGAATTTTCTTTTCCCCAAATGGAGCTGGGAGGGGGTGAAAGCCTCCTTTCCCCAAACGGAGCTGGGAGGGAGGAAAGCCTCCTTTCCCCAAACGGAGCTGGGAGGGGGGAAAGCCTCCTTTCTCCAAACGGAGCTGTAAGATGGGAAAAGTCTCCTTTTCCCAAATGGAACTGGGAGTGGTGAAAGCCTCCTTTCCACCAACGGAGCTGGGAGGCGGGAAGACTCCTTTCTCCAAATGTAGCTGGGACGGACAAAAAGCCTCCTTTCCCCAAACGGAGCTGTAAGGGGGGAAAAGTCACCTTTCCCCAAATGGAGCTGGAAGGGGGGGGGAAAGCCTCTTTTCCCCAAATGGAGATGGGAGGGGGAAAGCCTCCTTTCCACAAACGGAGCTGGGAGGGGGGAAGACTCCTTTCCTCAAACGTAGCTGGGACGGACAAAAAGCCTCCTTTCCCCAAACGGAGCTGTAAGGGGGCAAAAGTCTCCTTTCCCCAAATGGAGCTGGAAGGGGGGGAAAGCCTCTTTTCCCCAAACGGAGATGGGAGGGGGAAAGCCTCCTTTCCCCAAACGTAGCTGGGAGGGGGGAAAAGCCTCCTTTCCCCAATTGCAGCTAGGAGGGGGGGAAGCTTCTTTTCACCAAATGGAGCTTGGAGGGGGAAAGCCTCCTTTGCCCAAACGGAGCTGGGAGTGGGTGAAAGCCTACATTCCCCAAATGGAGCTGGGAGGAGGGAAAGCCTCCTTTCCCCAAATGGAGCTGTAAGGGGGGAAAGCCTCCTTTCCCCAAACGGAGATGGGAGGGGGTGAAAGCCTACTTTCCCGAAATGGAGCTGGGAGGGGGGAAAGCCTCCTTTCCCCAAACAAAGCTGGGAGAGGGTGAAAGCCTCCTTTCCCCAAATGGAGCTGGGAGGGGGGAAAAGCCTCCTTTCCCCAAACGGAGCTGGGAGGGGGGAAAAGTCTCCTTTCCCCAAATGGAGCTGTGAGGGGTTAAAAACCTCCTTTCCCCAAACGACACTGGGAAGGGCGAAAGCTTCTTTTCCCCAAACGTAGCTGGGAAGGGCGAAAGCTTCGTTTCCCCAAACGGAGCTGGGAGGAGGGCAAGGCTCCTTTCCCCAAATGGAGCTGTATGTAGGGGAAGTCTTCTTTCCCCAAACGGAGTTGGAATGGAGGAAAGCCTCCTTTCCCCAAACGGAGTTGTAAGGGGGGAAGACTCCTTTCTCCAAACATAGCTGGGAGGGAGAAAAAGCGTCCTTTCCCCAAACGGAGCTGGGAGGACAGAAAGGTTCCTTTCCCCAAACAGAGCTGAGAGGAGGGAAAGCTTCTTTTCCCCAAATGGAGCTGGGAGAGGGGGAAAGCTTCCTTTCCCCAAACGGAGATCGGAGGGGGGGAAAATCTCATTTCCCCAAATGGAGCTGGGAAGGGCGAAAGCTTCTTTTCCCCAAATGGAGCAGCGAAGAGCGAAAGCTTCGTTTCCCGAAATGGAGCCGGGAGGGGGGAAAGCCTCCTTAACCCAAACAGAGCTGGGAGGGGGGAAGACTCCTTTCCCCAAACGTAGCTGTGGGGAAGTCTTCTTTCCCCAAACGGAGCTGGGAAGGGGGGAAAGCTTCTTTTCTCCAAATGGAGCTTGGATGGGAGAAAGCTTCCTTTCCTCAAACGTAGCTAGGAGAAGGGAAAGCCTCCTTTCCCCAAATGGAGCTGTAAGGGGGGAAAAGTCTCCTTTCCCCAAATGGAGCTGCGAGGGGGAAAGCCAACTTTCCCCAAATGGATCTGGGAGGGGGGGAAAGCCTCCTTTACCCAAAAGGAGCTGGAAGGGGGAAAGCCCACTTTCCCCAAATGGAGCTGGAAGGGGGGAAAGCCTCCTTTCCAGAAATGGAGCTGGGAGGGGGGAAGACTCCTTTCTCCAAACATAGCTGGGAGGGAGAAAAAGCGTCCTTTCCCCAAACGGAGCTGGGAGGGGGTGAAAGCCTACTTTCCCGAAATGGAGCTGGGAGGGGGGAAAGCCTCCTTTCCCAAACGAAGCTGGGAGAGGGTGAAAGCCTCCTTTCCCCAAATGGAGCTGGGAGGGGGGAAAAGCCTCCTTTCCCCAAACGGAGCTGGGAGGGGTTAAAAACCTCCTTTCCCCAAACGGAGCTGGGAGGGGGGGGAAGCCTCCTTTCCCCAAATGGAGCTGTATGGGGGAAAAGTCTCCTTTCCCCAAATGGAGCTGGGGGGGAAAGTCTCCTTTCCCCAATTACAGCTGGGAAGGGGGAAAGCCCCCTTTCCCCAAACGGAGCTGGAAGGGGGTGAAGTCTCCTTTCCCCAAACGGAGCTGGGAGAGGGTGAAAGCCTACTTTCCCGAAATGGAGCTGTGAGGGGGGAAAGCCTCCTTTCCCCAAACGAAGCTGGGAGAGGGTGAAAGCCTCCTTTCCCCAAACGGAGCTTGGAGGGGGGAAAAGTCTCCTTTCCCCAAATGGAGCTGTGAGGGGTTAAAAACCTCCTTTCCCCAAACGGAGCTGTGAAGGGCGAAAGCTTCTTTTCCCCAAACGTAGCTGGGAAGGGCGAAAGCTTCGTTTCCCCAAACGGAGCTGGGAGGAGGGAAAGGCTCCTTTCCCCAAATGGAGCTGTATGTGGGGGAAGTCTTCTTTCCCCAAACGGAGTTGGAATGGAGGAAAGCCTCCTTTCCCCAAATGGTGCTGGGAGGGGGGAAAGCCTCCTTTCCCCAAACGGAGTTGTAAGGGGGGAAGACTCCTTTCTCCAAATATAGCTGGGAGGGAGAAAAAGCGTCCTTTCCCCAAACGGAGCTGGGAGGACAGAAAGGCTCCTTTCCCCAAACAGAGCTGAGAGGAGGGAAAGCTTCTTTTCCCCAAATGGAGCTGGGAGAGGGGGAAAGCTTCCTTTCCCCAAACGGAGATCGGAGGGGGGAAAAAATCTCCTTTCCCCAAATGGAGCTGGGAAGGGAGAAAGCTTCTTTTCCCCAAATGGAGCAGCGAAGAGCGAAAGCTTCGTTTCCCCAAATGGAGCCGGGAGGGGGGAAAGCCTCCTTAACCCAAACAGAGCTGGGAGGGGGGAAGACTCCTTTCCCCAAATGGTGCTGGGAGGGGGGAAAGCCTCCTTTCCCCAAACGGAGTTGTAAGGGGGGAAGACTCCTTTCTCCAAATATAGCTGGGAGGGAGAAAAAGCGTCCTTTCCCCAAACGGAGCTGGGAGGACAGAAAGGCTCCTTTCCCCAAACAGAGCTGAGAGGAGGGAAAGCTTCTTTTCCCCAAATGGAGCTGGGAGAGGGGGAAAGCTTCCTTTCCCCAAACGGAGATCGGAGGGGGGAAAAAATCTCCTTTCCCCAAATGGAGCTGGGAAGGGAGAAAGCTTCTTTTCCCCAAATGGAGCAGCGAAGAGCGAAAGCTTCGTTTCCCCAAATGGAGCCGGGAGGGGGGAAAGCCTCCTTAACCCAAACAGAGCTGGGAGGGGGGAAGACTCCTTTCCCCAAACGTAGCTGTGGGGAAGTCTTCTTTCCCCAAACGGAGCTGGGAAGGGGGGAAAGCTTCTTTTCTCCAAATGGAGCTTGGATGGGAGAAAGCTTCCTTTCCTCAAACGTAGCTAGGAGAAGGGAAAGCCTCCTTTCCCCAAATGGAGCTGTAAGGGGGGAAAAGTCTCCTTTCCCCAAATGGAGCTGCGAGGGGGAAAGCCAACTTTCCCCAAATGGATCTGGGAGGGGGGGAAAGCCTCCTTTACCCAAAATGAGCTGGAAGGGGGAAAGCCCACTTTCCCCAAATGGAGCTGGAAGGGGGGAAAGCCTCCTTTCCAGAAACGGAGCTGGGAGGGGGGAAGACTCCTTTCTCCAAACATAGCTGGGAGGGAGAAAAAGCATCCTTTCCCCAAACGGAGCTGGGAGGGGGTGAAAGCCTACTTTCCCGAAATGGAGCTGGGAGAGGGTGAAAGCCTCCTTTCCCCAAATGGAGCTGGGAGGGGGGGAAAAGCCTACTTTCCCGAAATGGAGCTGGGAGGGGGGAAAGCCTCCTTTCCCAAACGAAGCTGGGAGAGGGTGAAAGCCTCCTTTCCCCAAATGGAGCTGGGAGGGGGGGAAAAGCCTCCTTTCCCCAAACGGAGCTGGGAGGGGTTAAAAACCTCCTTTCCCCAAACGGAGCTGGGAGGGGGGGAAGCCTCCTTTCCCCAAATGGAGCTGGGAGGGGGGAAAAGCCTCCTTTCCCCAAACGGAGCTGGGAGGGGGGAAGACTCCTTTCCCCAAACGTAGCTGGGAGGGGGGGGAAAGCCTCCTTTCCCCAATTACAGCTAGGAGGGGGGGAAGCTTCTTTTCACCAAATGGAGCTTGGAGGGGGAAAGCCTCCTTTCCCCAAACGTTGCTGGGAGCGGGGAAAGCTTTCTTTCCCCAAACGGAGCTGGGAGTGGGTGAAAGCCTACTTTCCCCAAATGGAGCTGGGAGGGGGGAAAGCCTCCTTTCTCCAAACGGAGCTGTAAGGGGTGAAAAGCCTCCTTTCCCCAATCGGAGCTGGAAGGGGGGAAAGCCTCCTTTCCCCAAACGGAGATGGGAGTGGGAAAGACTCCTTTCCCCAAACGTAGCTGGGAGGGGGGGGAAAGCCTCCTTTTCCCAAACGGAGCTGGGAGGGTATGAAAGCTTCTTTCCCCAAATGGAGCTTAGAGGGGGGAAAGCTTCCTGTCCCCAAACAGAGCTGTAAGTGGGGAAAAGTCTCCTTTCCCCAAACGGAGCTGTATGGGGGAAAAGTCTCCTTTCCCCAAATGTAGCTGGGAGGGGGAAGCCTCCTTTCCCCAAAGGGAGCTGGGAGGGGGGAAAGCTTCTTTTCCCCAAACGTAGCTTGGAGGGGGGAAAGCCTACTTTCCCCAAATGGAGCTGGGATGGTGAAAAGCTTCTTTTCCCTAAATGGAGCTGGGAGGAGGGAAAGCCTCCTTTCCCCAAATGGAGCTGTAAGGGGGGAAAACCTCCTTTCCCCAAATGGAGCTGGGAGCGGGGGAAAGCCTCCTTTCCCCAAACAGAGCTGGGAGGGGGGAAGACTCCTTTCCCCAAACGTAGCTGGGAGGGGGGGGGAAGCCTCCTTTTACCAAACGGAGCTGGGAGGGTATGAAAGCTTCTTTCCCCAAACGGAGCTGGGTGGGAGGAAAGCCCACTTTCCCCAAACGGATCTGGGAGGGGGGGGGAAGCCTCCTTTACCCAAAAGGAGCTGGAAGGTGGAAAGCCCACTTTCCTCAAATGAAGATGTAAGGGGGGAAAGCCTCCTTTACCCAAACAGAGCTGGGAGGAGGGAAAGCTTCTTTTCCCCAAATGGAGCTGGGGGGGGGGGGAAGGCTCCTTTCACCAATTGCAGCTGGGAATAGGGAAAGCTTCTTTTCCCCAATCGGAGCTTGGAGGGGAGAAAGCCTCCTTTCCCCAAACGGAGCTGGAAGGGGGGGAAGGCTCCTTTCACCAATTGCAGCTGGGAAGAGGGAAAGCCTCCTTTCACCAAACAGAGCTGGGAGGGGGTGAAAGCTTACTTTCCCCAAATGGAGCTGGGAGGGGGGAAACCCTCCTTTCTCCAAATGGAGCTGTAAGGGGGGGAAAGTCTCCTTTCCCCAAATGGAGCTGGGATGGGAGAAAGCCTCCTTTCCCCAAACGGAGCTGGGAGGGGGTGAAAGCCTCCTTTCCCCAAACGGAGTTGTAAGGGGGGGAAGACTCCTTTCTCCAAACATAGCTGGGAGGGAGAAAAAGCGTCCTTTCCCCAAACGGAGCTGGGAGGACAGAAAGGCTCCTTTCCCCAAACAGAGCTGAGAGGAGGGAAAGCCCACTTTCCCCAAACGGATCTGGGAAGGGGGAAAAGCCTCCTTTACCCAAAAGGAGCTGGAAGGGGGAAAGCCCACTTTCCCCAAATGGAGCTGGAAGGGGGGAAAGCCTCCTTTCCCGAAAGGGAGCTGGGAGGGGGGAAAGCTTCTTTTCCCCAAACGTAGCTTGGAGGGGGGAAAGCCTACTTTCCCCAAATGGAGCTGGGATGGTCAAAAGCTTCTTTTCCCTAAATGGAGCTGGGAGGAGGGAAAGCCTCCTTTCCCCAAATGGACCTGTAAGGGAGCGAAAGTCTACTTTCCCCAAATGGAGCTGCGAGGGGGGAAAAGTCTCCTTTCCCCCAAATGGAGCTGCGAGCGGGGGGGAAAGCCTCCTTTCCCCAAATGGAGCTTGGAGGGGAGAACTTTTCTTTTCCCCAAATGGAGCTGGGAGGGGGGAAACCTTCTTTTCCCCAAATGGAGCTTGGAGGGGGGAATTTTCTTTTCCCCAAATGGAGCTGGGAGGGGGTGAAAGCCTCCTTTCTCCAAACGGAGCTGGGAGGGAGGAAAGCCTCCTTTCCCCAAATGGAGCTGGGAGGGGGGAAAGCCTCCTTTCTCCAAACGGAGCTGTAAGGTGGGAAAAGTCTCCTTTCCCCAAATGGAGCTGGAAGTGGTGAAAGCCTCCTTTCCACAAACGGAGCCGGGAGGTGGGAAGATTCCTTTCTCCAAATGTAGCAGGGACGGACAAAAAGCCTCTTTTCCCCAAACGGAGCTGTAAGGGGGGAAAAGTCTCCTTTCCCCAAATGGAGCTGGAAGGGGGGGGAAGCCTCTTTTCCCCAAACGGAGATGGGAGGGGGAAAGCCTCCTTTCCACAAACGGAGCTGGGAGGGGGGAAGACTCCTTTCCCCAAACGTAGCTGGGACGGACAAAAAGCCTCCTTTCCCCAAACGGAGCTGTAAGGGGGGAAAAGTCTCCTTTCCCCAAATGGAGCTGGAAGGGGGGGAAAGCCTCTTTTCCCCAAACGGAGATGGGAGGGGGAAAGCCTCCTTTCCACAAACGTTGCTGGGAGGGGGGAAAGCTTCCTTTCCCCAAACGGAGCTGGGAGTGGGTGAAAGCCTACATTCCCCAAATGGAGCTGGGAGGAGGGAAAGCCTCCTTTCCCCAAATGGAGCTGTAAGGGGGGAAAGCCTCCTTTCCCCCAACGGAGATGGGAGGGGGGAAAGCCTCCTTTCCCCAAACGGATCTGGGAGGGAGGAAAGCCTCCTTTCCGCAAATGAAGCTGGCAGAGGGGGAAAGCCTCCTTTCCCCAAACGGAGCTGGGAGGGGGGGAAATTCTCCTTTCCCCAAACGGAGCTGTAAGGTGGGAAAAGTCGCCTTTCCCCAAACGGAGCTGGGAGTGGGGAAAGCCTCCTTTCCAGAAATGGAGCTGGGAGGGGGTAAGTCTCCTTTCTCCAAACGTAGCTGGGAGGCAGAAAAAGCCTCCTTTCCCCAAACGGAGCTCGGAGGGGGTGAAAGCCTACTTTCCGAAAATGGAGCTGGGAGGGGGGAAAAGTCTCCTTTCCCCAAATTGAGCTGGGAGTGGGGAAAGCCTCCTTTCTCCAAACCTAGCTGGGAGTGGGGAAAGCCTCCTTTCCACAAACGGAGGTGGGAGGGGGGGAAAGCCTCCTTTCCACAAACGGAGCTGGGAGGAGGGAAAGCCTCCTTTCCCCAAATGGAGCTGTAAGGGGGGAAAGCCTCCTTTCCCCCAACGGAGATGGGAGGGGGGAAAGCCTCCTTTCCCCAAACGGATCTGGGAGGGAGGAAAGCCTCCTTTCCGCAAATGAAGCTGGCAGAGGGGGAAAGCCTCCTTTCCCCAAACGGAGCTGGGAGGGGGGGAAATTCTCCTTTCCCCAAACGGAGCTGTAAGGTGGGAAAAGTCGCCTTTCCCCAAACGGAGATGGGAGGGGGAAAGCCTCCTTTCCACAAACGGAGCTGGGAGGGGGGAAGACTCCTTTCCCCAAACGTAGCTGGGACGGACAAAAAAGCCTCCTTTCCCCAAACGGAGCTGTAAGGGGGGAAAAGTCTCCTTTCCCCAAATGGAGCTGGAAGGGGGGGAAAGCCTCTTTTCCCCAAACGGAGATGGGAGGGGGAAAGCCTCCTTTCCACAAACGTTGCTGGGAGGGGGGAAAGCTTCCTTTCCCCAAACGGAGCTGGGAGTGGGTGAAAGCCTACATTCCCCCAAATGGAGCTGGGAGGAGGGAAAGCCTCCTTTCCCCAAATGGAGCTGTAAGGGGGGAAAGCCTCCTTTCCCCCAACGGAGATGGGAGGGGGGAAAGCCTCCTTTCCCCAAACGGATCTGGGAGGGAGGAAAGCCTCCTTTCCGCAAATGAAGCTGGCAGAGGGGGAAAGCCTCCTTTCCCCAAACGGAGCTGGGAGGGGGGGAAATTCTCCTTTCCCCAAACGGAGCTGTAAGATGGGAAAAGTCGCCTTTCCCCAAACGGAGCTGGGAGTGGGGAAAGCCTCCTTTCCAGAAATGGAGCTGGGAGGGGGTAAGTCTCCTTTCTCCAAACGTAGCTGGGAGGCAGAAAAAGCCTCCTTTCCCCAAACGGAGCTCGGAGGGGGTGAAAGCCTACTTTCCGAAAATGGAGCTGGGAGGGGGGAAAAGTCTCCTTTCCCCAAATTGAGCTGGGAGTGGGGAAAGCCTCCTTTCTCCAAACCTAGCTGGGAGTGGGGAAAGCCTCCTTTCCACAAACGGAGGTGGGAGGGGGGGAAAGCCTCCTTTCCACAAACGGAGCTGTAAGTGGGGATGTCTCCTTTCCCCAAACAGAGCTGTAAGGTGGGAAAAGTCTCCTTTCCCCAAATGGAGCTGGGAATGGGGAAAGCCTCCTTTCAACAAACGGAGCTGGGAGGGGGTAAGACTCCTTTCTCCAAACGTAGCTGGGAGGGAGAAATAGCCTCCTTTCCCCAAACGGAGCTGGGAGGAAGGAAAGCCTCCTTTCCCCAAACGGATCTGGGAGTGGGGAAAAGTCTCCTTTCCCCAAACGGAGCTGGGAGTGGGGAAAGCCGCCTTTCCAGAAATGGAGCTGGGAGGGGGTAAGACTCCTTTCTCCAAACCTAGCTGGGAGGCAGAAAAAGCCTCCTTTCCCCAAACGGAGCTCGGAGGGGGTGAAAGCCTACTTTCTGAAAATGGAGCTGGGAGGGGGGGAAGTCTCCTTTCCCCAAATGGAGCTGTAAGGTGGGAAAAGTCTCCTTTCCCCAAATGGAGCTGGGAGTGGGGAAAGCCGCCTTTCCACAAACGTAGCTGGGAGGGGGTAAGACTCCTTTCTCCAAACGTAGCTGGGAGGGGGTGAAAGCCTCCTTTCCCCAAATGGAGCTGTAAGTGGGGATGTCTCCTTTCCCCAAACAGAGCTGTAAGGTGGGAAAAGTCTCCTTTCCCCAAATGGAGCTGGGTGGGGAAAAGCCTCCTTTCCCCAAACGGAGCTGGGAGGGGGTGAAAGCCTCCTTTCCCCAAACGGAGCTGTAAGTGGGGATGTCTCCTTTCCCCAAACAGAGCTGTAAGGTGGGAAAAGTCTCCTTTCCCCAAATGGAGCTGGGAGTGGGGAAAGCCTCCTTTCCCCAAACGGAGCTGGGAGGGGGTAAGACTCCTTTCTCCAAACATAGCTGGGAGTGAGAAAAAGCCTCCTTTCCCCAAACGGAGCTGGGAGGAAGGAAAGCCTCCTTTCCCCAAACGGATCTGGGAGTGGGGAAAGCCTCCTTTCCCCAAACGGAGCTGTAAGGTGGGACAAGTCTCCTTTCCCCGAACGGAGCTGTAAGGTGGGAAAAGTCTCCTTTCCCCAAATGGAGCTGGGAGTGGGGAAAGCCTCCTTTCCACAAACGGAGCTGGAAGGGGGGGAAGTCTCCTTTCCCCAAACGGAGCTGGGAGAGGGGGAAAGCCTCCTTCCCCCAAACGGAGCTGGGATGGGGGAAAGCCTCCTTTCCCCAAATGGAGCTGTAAGGGGGGAAAAGTCTACTTTCCACAAACGGAGCTGGGAGGGGGGAAGACTCCTTTCTCCAAACATAGCTGGGAGGGAGAAAAAGCGTCCTTTCCCCAAACGGAGCTGGGAAGGGGTGAAAGCCTACTTTCCCGAAATGGAGCTGGGAGGGGGGAAAGCCTCCTTTCCCCAAACAAAGCTGGGAGAGGGTGAAAGCCTCCTTTCCCCAAATGGAGCTGGGAGGGGGGAAAAGCCTCCTTTCCCCAAACGGAGCTGGGAGGGGGGAAAAGTCTCCTTTCCCCAAATGGAGCTGTGAGGGGTTAAAAACCTCCTTTCCCCAAACGGAGCTGTGAAGGGCGAAAGCTTCTTTTCCCCAAACGTAGCTGGGAAGGGCGAAAGCTTCGTTTCCCCAAACGGAGCTGGGAGGAGGGAAAGGCTCCTTTCCCCAAATGGAGCTGTATGTGGGGGAAGTCTTCTTTCCCCAAACGGAGTTGGAATGGAGGAAAGCCTCCTTTCCCCAAATGGTGCTGGGAGGGGGGAAAGCCTCCTTTCCCCAAACGGAGTTGTAAGGGGGGAAGACTCCTTTCTCCAAACATAGCTGGGAGGGAGAAAAAGCGTCCTTTCCCCAAACGGAGCTGGGAGGACAGAAAGGCTCCTTTCCCCAAACAGAGCTGAGAGGAGGGAAAGCTTCTTTTCCCCAAATGGAGCTGGGAGGGGGGAAAGCCTCCTTTCCCCAAACGGAGTTGTAAGGGGGGAAGACTCCTTTCTCCAAACATAGCTGGGAGGGAGAAAAAGCGTCCTTTCCCCAAACGGAGATCGGAGGGGGAAAAAATCTCCTTTCCCCAAATGGAGCTGGGAAGGGTGGAAGCTTCTTTTCCCCAAACGGAGCAGGGATGAGCGAAAGCTTCGTTTCCCCAAATGGAGCCGGTTTGGGGGAAAGCTTCCTTAACCCAAACAGAGCTGGGAGGGGGGAAGACTCCTTTCCCCAAACGTAGCTGTGGGGAAGTCTTCTTTCCCCAAACGGAGCTGGGAAGGGGGGAAAGCTTCTTTTCTCCAAATGGAGCTTGGATGGGAGAAAGCTTCCTTTCCTCAAACGTAGCTAGGAGAAGGGAAAGCCTCCTTTCCCCAAATGGAGCTGTAATGGGGGAAAAGTCTCCTTTCCCCAAATGGAGCTGCGAGGGGGGAAAGCCAACTTTCCCCAAATGGATCTGGGAGGGGGGGAAAGCCTCCTTTACCCAAAAGGAGCTGGAAGGGGGAAAGCCCACTTTCCCCAAATGGAGCTGGAAGGGGGGAAAGCCTCCTTTCCCCAAATGGTGCTGGGAGGGGGGAAAGCCTCCTTTTCCCAAATGGAGCTGTAAGGGGGGGAAAGTCTCCTTTCCCCAAACGTAGCTGGGAGTGGGGAAAGCCTCCTTTCCACAAATGGAGCTGGGAGGGGGGAAGACTCCTTTCTCCAAACGTAGCTGGGAGGGAAAAAAAGCCTCCTTTCCCGAAATGGAGCTGGGATGGGGGAAAGCCTCCTTTCCTGAAAGGGAGCTGTAAGGGGGGAAAAGTCTCCTTTCCCCAAATGGAGCTGTAAGGGGAGGAAAGTCTCCTTTCCAGAAACGGAGCTGGGAGGGGGGAAGACTCCTTTCTCCAAACATAGCTGGGAGGGGGAAAAAGCGTCCTTTCCCCAAACGGAGCTGGGAGGGGGTGAAAGCCTACTTTCCCGAAATGGAGCTGGGAGGGGGTAAAGCCTCCTTTCCCAAACGAAGCTGGGAGAGGGTGAAAGCCTCCTTTCCCCAAATGGAGCTGTATGGGGGAAAGCCTCCTTTTCCCAAATGGAGCTGTAAGGGGGGGAAAGTCTCCTTTCCCCAAACGTAGCTGGGAGTGGGGAAAGCCTCCTTTCCACAAATGGAGCTGGGAGGGGGGAAGACTCCTTTCTCCAAACGTAGCTGGGAGGGAAAAAAAGCCTCCTTTCCCGAAATGGAGCTGGGATGGGGGAAAGCCTCCTTTCCCGAAAGGGAGCTGTAAGGGGGGAAAAGTCTCCTTTCCCCAAATGGAGCTGTAAGGGGAGGAAAGTCTCCTTTCCAGAAACGGAGCTGGGAGGGGGGAAGACTCCTTTCTCCAAACATAGCTGGGAGGGGGAAAAAGCGTCCTTTCCCCAAACGGAGCTGGGAGGGGGTGAAAGCCTACTTTCCCGAAATGGAGCTGGGAGGGGGGAAAGCCTCCTTTTCCAAACGAAGCTGGGAGAGGGTGAAAGCCTCCTTTCCCCAAATGGAGCTGTATGGGGGAAAAGTCTCCTTTCCCCAAATGGAGCTGGGGGGGGAAAGTCTCCTTTCCCCAATTACAGCTGGGAAGGGGGAAAGCCTCCTTTCCCCAAATGGAGCTGGAAGGGGGGGAAGTCTTCTTTCCCCAAACGGAGCTGGGAGAGGGTGAAAGCCTCCTTTCCCCAAATGGAGCTGGGAGGGGGGAAAAGCCTCCTTCCCCCAAACGGAGCTGGGATGGGGGAAAGCCTCCTTTCCCCAAATGGAGCTGTAAGGGGGGAAAAGTCTCCTTTCCCCAAATGGAGCTGGGAGGGGGGGAAAGCCTCCTTTCCCCAAACAGAGCTGAGAGGGGGGAAGACTCCTTTCCCCAAACGTAGCTGGGAGGGGGGGGAAAGCCTCCTTTTCCCAAATGGAGCTGGGAGGGTCTGAAAGCTTCTTTCCCCAAATGGATCTGGGAGGGGGGGGAAAGCCTCCTTTACCCAAAAGGAGCTGGAAGGTGGAAAGCCCACTTTCCTCAAATGAAGATGTAAGGGGGGAAAGCCTCCTTTACCCAAACAGAGCTGGGAGGAGGGAAAGCTTCTTTTCCCAAAATGGAGCTGGGGGGGGGGGGAAGGCTCCTTTCACCAATTGCAGCTGGGAAGAGGGAAAGCTTCTTTTCCCCAAACGGAGCTTGGAGGGGAGAAAGCCTCCTTTCACCAAACAGAGCTGGGAGGGGGTGAAAGCTT